>BLAL01000088.1:0-279923 GCA_015698045.1 Rhizophagus clarus
AACCCTAACCCTAACCTAACCCTAACCCTAACCCTAACCCTAACCCTAACCCTAACCCTAACCCTAACCCTAAACCCTAACCCCTAACCCTACCCTAACCCTAACCCTAACCCTAAACCCTAAACCTAACCCTAACCCTAACCCTAACCCTAACCCTAACCCTAACCTAACCCTAACCCTAACCCTACCCTAACCCTAACCTAACCCTACTACCCTAACCCTAACCCTAACCTAACCCTAACCCTAACCCTAACCCTAACCCTACTAACCCTAACCCTAACCCTACCTACCTAACCCTAACCCTAACCCTAACCCTAACCCTAACCCTAACCCTAACCCTAACCCTAACCCTAACCCTAACCCTAACCCTAACCCTAACCCTAACCCTAACCCTAACCTAACCCTAACCCTAACCTAACCCTAACCCTAACCTAACCCTAACCCTAACCCTAACCCTAACCCTAACCCTAACCCTAACCCTAACCCTAACCCTAACCCTAACCCTAACCCTAACCCTAACCCTAACCCTAACCCTAACCCTAACCCAACCCTAACCCTAACCCTAACCTAACCCTAACCCTAAACCCTAACCCTAACCTAACCCTAACCCTAACCCTAACCTAACCCTAACCCTAACCAACCCTAACCCTAACCCTAACCCTAACCCTAACCCTAACCTAACCCAACCCTAACCCTAACCCTAACCCTAACCCTAACCCTAACCCTAACCCTAACCCTAACCCTAACCCTAACCCTAACCCTAACCCTAACCCTAACCCTAACCCTAACCCTAACCCTAACCCTAACCCTAACCCTAACCCTAACCCTAACCCTAACCCTAACCCTAACCCTAACCCTAACCCTAGCCGGACGTTTTGTACATTTTGGCGCAGTAAAGTTAGGATGACGTAAGCAGCCAGTCACGTGACCGAAAGGCCGTGGCTGGCTGGCTTGCATTAGGTTACTCAGATCACATGACGATCGACAACCCTAGTCCCAAAATTGACTTGTGTAATGATCGACGTTGACGCAAACACTGCGGCATAGCGCAGCAGTAACGCAGCCAGAACTGCGCAACTGCGCAGTCACGTGATGCCAGTAAAACCATTTACCGTTATCCTACAGGAAGTCAGGTAAAAGTTTTGCCGTTAACCCTAAAGGTTTCGGCCGAGTTCCGGTTGATTAAATCCTTTTTAATTTTGTATTATTAATTTGTTATAAATTAGTAAAACCGCATGATTTACGCCAAAAAATCTTGGCGTTTATACAAAATGTTAGGTATTTCGTAATGTTTATTTGATTAATTTCGGATAAACTTCCAAATAAAATTAATAGTTCCTATTATAGCATAATTACTGACGGGTTTCCCCTTAACTTTTCTTTAGAGAATTTCTTGGCGTTTCACGTTTCATATTCACTGCTCAGGAGTTTAATTAATTTTAGCACATGTTTTCATTTTTGAATGATAAATGTGTCGCCGTAATAAGAATATCATTTTTCTTGGCGTTTGGTGTGGAACAACATGTACGTTCCTGGGTTTTTATTGGTAAAGATTCAAAATATAGTTTTAATAGGTGATGGAATAAGTATATAAGTGAGCCATTTAGCGATAAAACGACGTTAGATTTACCACTAAAGTTGATAAATGACATCGTTAGTCAAATTTATCGGTATACTATATTACTCTATAAATAATTTAGAGCACCCATACACCTCGAACCCTAAGATAACCCTAACCCTAACCCTAACCCTACCCGGCGCAGCCAATGAGAAGTTTTTCTACACTCACATAACTAACTCTAAGCCGATTAGCCAATCAGAAGTTTTTCCGCAGGATGTGACACTTAATCACACCCTAAGCACAGGCCAATGTTTATCCGGTCAGATAAAAGTTTATCCAAGGCCGCAACCCTAACCAGACATTTTGTGCTTTTTGGCGCAATGAAGTTATGATAACGTAAACAACCAGTCACGTGACCGAAAGGCCATAGCTGACTGGCTTGTGTTAGATTATTCAAATCACGTGACAATTAACAACCCTAATCCCAAAATTGCCTTATGTAATGATTGATATTAACGCAAATACTGCAGCATGGCGCAGTAATGACGCTACCAGAACTGCGCTTCGACGCAATTACATAATACCAGCTAAACTGTTTACCATTATCCTACAAAAAGTCAAACAAAAGTTTTGCCATTAACCCTAAAAGTTTTGGCTAAGTTCCAGTTGATTAAATCCTTTTTAATTTTGTATTGTTAATTTATTATAAATTAGTGAAACCACATGGTTTGCGCCAATTTTCTTAGCGTTTATACAAAATGTTAGGTATTTCGTAATGTTTATTTGATTAATTTCAGATGAACTTCCAAATAAAATTAATAGTTCCTATTATAGCTTAATTGCTAGCGAACTTCCTCTTGATTTTTCTTTAGAGAATTTCTTGGCATTTCACATTCATATTCACTGCTCAGGAGTTTAATTAATTTTAGCACATGTTTTCATTTTAGAATGAAAAATGTGTCGCCGTAATAAGAATATCATTTTTCTTGGCATTTGGTGTGGAACAACATGTACGTTCCTGGGTTTTTATTGGTAAAGATTCAAAATATAGTTTTATTAGGTGATGGAATAAGTATATAAGTGAGCCATTTGGCGATAAAATGACGTTAGATTTACCACTAAAGTTGATAAATGACGTCATTAATCAAATTTATCGGTATACTATATTACTCTATAAATAATTTAGAGCACCCATACATCTTGAACCCTAAGATAACCCTAACCCTAATCCAATCATAATCTGAGTCCACAATCACGTGACCCAACTGTAATCCTAAGACCTAGTCTGTTGTGAGCATCAATTGACTTGACACAGAGTAACAAATTTGGTAACAACCCTGACAGAAAAACTTTTAATTAATTATCTAATGACTGACGCAACTCTTAGAGAACGTCAATATCTACTCTCGGCCCACGTATTTGCTTTGATCACGTAACCAAAATTAATGCCAGTTGTATCACCCCAAAGTAGCGCAACCAGCTAAACTTTAACCTAACCCAGCCAGATAATTTGTTTTCTGACAAATAAATATTTACCCATTCTGAATTCCTCAGATGTTTTGCTATAGCGCAGCAACCAATCAGAGGTTTATCCGTAAAAGTCACGTGTGGCGCAATACACAGTAAATTACATAATTACCAATTTTTCATAAAAAATTCTGTCTTTTTTACTGCGCTACAATAATTAAATTAATCATTAATCCTGATTAACAACCCTAATGAACACACAAGGAGATTTAGTCAAATATCACCCGTATGATTGCCCCTTATTTCAAATTAAATTAAGGTATTAATCTTCATGCTTTAAGACATTAATCATCCTTTTTTTAATTTATTGGGTACTACCACATGGAATTTTTTAATTTGAAAAATTCATGAAATTGGTTCATCAATTAATTGGTAAAACTCATATGAGTAAACATGCAATTTGGAAAACAAGAATATTAATTTATTTTTTCATTCTTAATTCATTATTAATGAAACATTAGTAGGGCATAAATGGGAGTCCTGGGTCAGATTTCTGTATAGGTATAATTAGTGTAAGCCTCTCCCGGCTTATTTTCCAATATACAAAATTTATGTAATCTTTTTTTAACTCAAATTTATTTTCAAGACCAGGAAACATATCGAAATATGATATTGAATTTAAGTTTTAAATCAGGCTGGGGCTCAAATCCTGTTAACATATCTTCTTATCCAAATTTTTAGTTTTCAAGTTAAAGGAGATCACCATCTTTGTTAACGCACTAGCCGATTTTTAATCTCAAATAATATAACAAAAAAAGTATGCTATATTGCTTAACTTTAAAAAAGACCAAGAGCACCAAGAACCAGAGTGTCCAAGTGTGCTCGCAGGTCTCAAATACAAGCTCATTTTGCATATCAGATTTTATGTTATCCTAGAATTAATTCTAAAACTGATTTATAGTTGTAAACAAAGATCAAATTTTGGTATCACGACCAAAATGAGGGTACCAAAATCTTGAATGATAAAAAGTAAATCAAAAGGTCCATTGAACCTATTCTAATAAACTAATAATTTCTTGATATACAGGAAATCATTCTAGAGCCAATTCTTTACCAAAATACTGGGAACAAAAAGTTATACGAAAAAAAAAGTCTTACCTCTGGGGTACCAAAATTTCTGGGTATACAAAGATTAAGGATACCAAAATTCTGGCGCAAAGTACCAAAATTTTAATAGTTTAGCTGACTTTCTGAAAAGCCCTAGAGCGCAACCTCTAATAGTGTTTAGAAACATAAAATCCTTTTATATGAGCTGAACATCGACCAGAATATGATCTAGTAAATCTTCCACATTCACTACAAGGAACATGTTGTTTATTAACTAATTTTTAAACATATTTCCAATGAATTGAGTACCCATCTTCACGCATGCAAGATCTTCCACAAATTTTACCAGAGTAACGAATAAATGGACAAGTATATTCACCATACATAATGTAAATATTTTTTTCTTATACTAAATAATAAATAATAATTTAAAATAAAAAGTTTATATAAGTAACATATAATAAACCAAATACTTTTACACAATGAGTACACAAAATCAATTAGCAGATACCAAGCCTACATATCAAGAAATTGAACAGGCATTAATAAATGTAGTCAAGGCAGGCATTTATTATAGAAGGTCAAAAGATGGTAAATTCATACAATCATATAAAGAGCGAATCAAAAAATTACGCCAGGCAGAAGACCCTGATGAATTTATCCTAGAAAATGCAAAAAGATTATTCCTAACTAAGGATAAGTATCATCAAATCATGGATGACTACAAATCTTGGTATGGAAAAGATCCAAAAATTCTCAATGCTGTTATAGACCTATATAAGTTATATTATAAATTAGCCAAGGATTATTTCAATATAGAAGAACAGGTTAATGAAGAAACTGAAGACTTCTTGTCGTCAATTTGATAAGACCCACTGGGGAGGCACCATATTTTTCCATAAGCAATCAGTCACTTTTTGTGGACAGTCAGTCATTTTTTTCGTGAGCAGTCTGTCATTTTTTCGTGGACAGTCAGTCACTTTTCGTGAATAATTATTATTTCTTTTCATATATTCTCTTAATTTACAGGGATATCTAAGATTAAAAAATATGTGCAGTAAACAGGCTAGTCAAGCAACTGATCAGATTAGTCTGACAAGTGAGCGGGTTAGTCTAGCAAGTAAGCGGGTTAGTCTAACAAGTAAGCAGGTTAGTCTAGCAAGTGAGCGGGTTAGTCCAACAAGTGATCAGGTTAGTCTAGCAAGTGAGCTGGCAAGTCTACATTGGGCCAAAGTCGAGTCAATGAAGAGTCTACATTGGGTCAAAGTCAAGTCAACAAAGAGTCAGGTCGAGTCGATAAAGAGTCAGGTCGAGTCAACAAAGAATCTAAAGTGAAACTGAAATGAACTTGGATAGGGTCAGACACACACTCAGAAAGTATATTTTTAGTAAAAGTTTCTGTCTAGAATGATCACGTGTTCATCTAAGATTGATTCTAGAACGATCACAGATTCATCTAAGATTGATCTAAGATCATCCAAAAATGATTCTAGAACGATTTTAGAATCATCTAAGAATGAATTTAGTCAATTTACTTCTTATGGACGATAAGCACATTTATGATTATACATGAATTAAAAAAAAAGAAAGGCCTGATATGGGCGAACTTTATTATATATATATATATGCAGATCTCTTAAGGGCTAATTACATATCAAATTTATTTCAGAGAATGTGAACTGAGTTCACAATGTCACATGCGTGGCGCAGTAAATAATATTATTACGTCAGAAAAATAATATAATAATGTATATGATCTGACTACACATCACTATCTAGCTTATGTCTAAAGGCTAGATATGTGAGATACACATTCGTTTAGATATTTCTCCAGGAGCTTGGCCCTCATAGCTCTTTTTTCTGCCTGTTCATGAGGAATATCAGCTTTTACCATATTCTTATAAAATATAATGCGCCAATGGAAATATGGTAAAGTAGTTATTCCATCTGATAGAATCCAGCGCTTAGTATCTATGGGACAGAGTGCCTTTTTCTCAGACTCGACCAAAGATATAACATGATCTTTTGATCAGAATCCTATATTCTTGACATAGAATACCTTTTTCTGGAATAGACAATCCTGATATACTTGAGTTAATAGGGATTTACTTTCGGGATATGTGTTCTCTACCATTTCTTCCATATCCTTCTTACTAACCTCCTTATGCTTAGACCTTGTAGACTTATCAACCAAGACATAGTGGTATGATTTTGCCCAGATGTGAAATGACTCAGTAATCACATTTCCTGGAGTCTCATCTTTGAAAAGCCCAATAGTCTTAGTGTCATTGAGATCGAAGAGATCTGGATACTCAGCCATATCTTTATAGATATCTTCAGTCTCCACTTGGAATATAAAGGAATCTGTGTCCATATAGCCAAGCTGGGCATTATCGCCATATCTCTCCTTTACATATCCATACCAGAAGCGGTACATGTGGAGCTTGCTAAGACCCAAGACAGATGCCCCAACAATGATGGGTTTATTGAGAGTCACACTAGCCTTTCCCATATGCGCACCTACTAGCGTATTTCCAATTGAACGTCCATACTTAAATCTTGGGCTACTGACTTTCTTCCAGAATACCTTTTCATCCTGTTCATCATTCAACTTCATAAGCTTGACGTCCTGGTATTTGCGGACATTCTTCATAGTCTTACCATATACTGAGTTATTCATGAGCTTAAAGAAGTCTTTTTCAAAGGCATTCTTAGCTCCTTGACGTTTCTCAGTATTAAATGCAATATATGGGGCTAACCAGTTAGTCTGGTCGAAAGAAAGGATCTCTGAAACTTCATCTATAATCATGCCTAATTTCACATAGTATTGGAGCTCTAGGTAATGGATGATATAATCCTTTCTCGGGCCAAGGTGGGTGATTAACTTTTCTGTCTTAGAGAAGCGTCCTCCATCTAAGTTATTTACAAGCTCCTCATTATATGGGCTAAGCCAATCCTTTTCTACTGCAACATTCTCTACGGCTGGGGTAAGTCTCTCAAATAATCATGGGTCTTGAGAGGGAAGTGAGACTTAATATTTAAGAAATATCCGCGTGGGGCATTTGCCTTAGTCTTAAGAATTTTTTCGAGATATTTCTTTTGCATAGCAGGGTTTTTTAGAAGGTATTCCTGGCTAGCTTCCCATTGATAATTTCCAATAGGTAAGAATTGGCTCATAGCCCAGCCATAAAGATTGTTTGCGTCTACATATGATATCTATGATGTGGGTTTGGATGGGTTGAATGCCTGACCCATCTTGGGATTATTGGCTTTGAAATATTGCTTACAAGTCTTAGAGATGCCACCCCTCTTGGCCTTTTCGATAAAGTCATGCATTGACATATCTGTAAATAACTCAATCTTAACTCCACTCTTTTTAAGCATAGCGTCCCAGAATAAGGATGGAGCAGAGACATAGTGGCTAGGATCAAGCTCATAATATTTTATGCATGTCTTTCGGAATTAGGTCCAGACATCTGCAAGAGAGAGTACGTCAATTTTAAGATAAAGATCATGGTACTCACCTAGATTTTTACAGTCATATGTTTTCCATACTTTTTGTGCATGGTGGTAGTCTTCCTGTGAGATCTTTCCTTTTAGAATTGTAGTAAATTCGTGAATTGGTGGAAGTTCAGTTTCCAAGAATCTATCTTGAGAATCGATATAGTCATAACAATATATTCCCTTACGAGTTGCTAGGGAAATTTGGCCAGGAGTAAAGTCTTTAAAGTGCTGGCTGGTAATGGGGTAGTTGTCACCCAAGCTTTTTGTGAGAATCGCCAAGCTATTGTTCATGAACTGCTGGCTATCGATATATTTGAGCTGACCTACCTTTATGAACTTATATCGCTCAAATGTCTCAACTATTACCTTAATCTGATGCGCATTGACTGAACGTCCAACAGATTTACAGACTAAGTGAGAGTCATAGCCCCTAAGGTTATGAAAGACTACTGGGATTGGAGTCTTCCATGGCTCGATTTGGAGTTTAAGATTGCAATCTCTATGTGCAGACCCTCGAAACTTACCTGTGATGTGGCAGTGGTCCTAGACCTTATCAGCCTTAGCTTTTTCACTAGCAATTGCCTTGGTCGCTTTTTTACTTTCTAAGCGTTCTATTTCATTTGTATCTATATCGAACTTACCTTTACAAATCCAACAGCTAATAGCTTCAGCAAATCTTTTCTTGTCTTCCTCAGTCTCAATTCGCTCATGCTTGATAGCTAGGACCTCATTGATTTTGACCAATTCCTGATCGATTCTTTGAACAAATTCTTGGGTGGCATTTTCTCCTCTGTATAGGAATGGACCCCATACATCTCCAGTGTCAATCCAGTGGACTAAATAGCAGAAACTGTTAGCATATTGCTCTGAAATCAAGCGGGTTTTTCCTCCATTTATTAAGCTAGGTTTTTTGTTTCCAGCCTCAAAATTAGCTATAATAACACATGGAGCATTGATCATCCGGCTATAGTTCTTGAACTGCTCGAAATCATTGACCCCTTTTACTGATAGATTAACTCTCTGGGTTGCCTCTCCTAACCCGAAACAATGTTCTTGATGATGGACTAGGGTATTTTCTGATGAAAAGCTTTGGAAACATCTGTTGCAAAGATGCTTTTCACCGTGATGCGCAGTATCTTTGAAAACAAGCCCATTAGGATTCTTAATCCAGAGGAAGTGATTCTTTTGTCCATACTTTTCTTCTTCAGACTTTGTAATATTAGTAAGAGCCATAAGGTGAATAACATGAGTTCTTTTTTCTTGACATTTATTCGGATTATTATGCTTACAATTTTCTATTTTGCATGAATTTGGAAAATAGATGTCCTTACTGGCTATTACTGGTTTAGGGGTAGCTGTTTCTTCTTTCCATTCCCAGACATTGATGGAGATATCTGGGTTCATTTCCTCTATCTTATTAAATATGCGTGGACAGATTGGAGTGGGCATGGGGATTCCATCTAACTTTACCCGCTCTAGATATGGTTTAAGATTCCTTGCCCTAAATATACGCCAGCCTAAGTGGTCTGTATGTCTATCCTGATGGGCGAAATAGTATCCTAATGCACCTTGGAGACATTTTTCAGATAATACATTTGTTTCTGGATCGATGAGATATTTATTATCTGAATTAATGGTACACTTGGTATTGGCTAGCTTCTTGGGTGTGGGCTTATAAGACCCTCCGATAGCTCGACTGTAAGTATATACCTCAATAGAAACTTTATCAATTCGTACTAAAATCCAGTTAGATCCATTTTCTAAATATTCTTCTATTTTCTTATCTATTTCCCCACTAGAACTAGTTAAATGTTCATCTATGTAGTTCTCAGAGAGAAGAGCTTGCATTTCTCCTCTATGTCATTTTTCACTAATTATGATAAATGGTAAATCTTTTTCTTGTTTATAATATATACATTTTACAGCTATTGCTGACTTGATTTGTTCTTTCCTTCTAAACTCTGTTTGAAACACTCTTGTCATTTCTTGTCTAGCTGAAGCTATTAATTTAGGCATGTATGGAATTTCATTATAATTCTTTTCTCCTTTTACCATATTATTGAAAGCATATGCAGGGTTTGACCTTCTAGGTACTTTAGCTTCCCATTTGCTCATTAAAGACCGGTTTTGATGTGGTCTTTCTAGATCTCTTCCAACTGGACCTTCTTTAAAATATATGTCTCCTTCTGGTGCGTGATCTTCTATATTAGTTATTTTCTTCATACCTTCAAAATATTCTGCATGTTCTTCCTTGAAAACCTTATCATCAGCTTGTAATAGATCATGATGTAGACGCTGACATTCTTTTAAATTTAGTGGCAAATCAAGTTCTTCACCAGTAACTTCAAACCATCTTTGGCGCAATCTAGCACCCCATGTTTTCAGATGCTCTCTAGGTTTTCTTGCATGCCAATCAATAAACTTACTTTGAGTGACCTCGCTAGGTCCTGCCTGCTCTTCTCTATTTGCTTGGGTTGCTGGACCAAGGCCAGCTTCAGGATCATTCTCTTGATTTTTGGGTGATTGAATGATAGGTGAAACTAATGGGGCAGGTAAAGGTTGAATAACTTTAGGTATAATTTTTTGACGACATTGAAATTGTCTTTCTTGATGACGTCTAAGTTTCCATAATTTGGGAAAGTTTTTACCACATCTATCACAAGTATGAATAACCATTATATAATGCTTATATAATTTCTTTCTTTAATTATAGTATTGCAACTACTATATAATACTTATAAAATTTCTTTCTTTAATTAATTAATTATATACCCTATAAGTTTTATGTCTCTAAACACTATCAGAGGTTGCGCTCTAGGGCTTTTCAGAAAGTCAGCTAAGCTATTAAAATTTTGGTACCTTGCGCCAGAATTTTGGTATCCTTAATCTTTGTATACCCAGAAATTTTGGTACCCCAAAGGTGAGACTTTTTTTTTCGTATAACTTTTTGTCCCCAGTATTTTGGTAAAGAATTGGCTCTAGAATGATTTCCTGTATATCAAGAAATTATTGGTTTACTAGAATAGGTTCAATGGTCCTTTTGATTTACTTTCTATCATTCAAGATTTTGGTACCCTCCCTTTGGTCGTGGTACCAAAATTTGATCTTTGTTTACAACTATAAATCAGTTTTAGAATTAATTCTAGGATAACATAAAATCTGATATGCAAAATGAGCTTGCATTTGCGGCCTGCGAGCACACTCAGACACTCTGGTCCTTGGTGCTCTTGGCCTTTTTTAAATTCAAGCAATATAGCATACTTTTTTTGTTATATTATTTGAGATTAAAAATCGGCCAGTGCGTTAACAAAGATGGTGATCTCCTTTAACTTGAAAACTAAAAATTTGAATAAGAAGATATGTTAACAGGATTTGAGCCCCAGCCTGATTTAAAACTTAAATTCAATATCATATTTCGATATGTTTCCTGGTCTTGAAAATAAATTTGAGTTAAAAAAAGATTACATAAATTTAGTATATCAGGAAATAAGCCGGGAGAGGCTTATACTAATTATACCTATACAAAAATCTGACCTCAGGACTCCCATTTGTGCCCTACTACATTCGTACATGTTGTTTTCCATGTAAAGGGAATAAGTAGTTAATTGTTTAGCATAATTTTGCTTACATAAGATATATTGGAGTTGTATTTAAAAGCACAGTTATCTGATCATGAGGCGACGTCTTCTTTGCTTTTGTTAATTCAGAATCAATGACATCATCGGTCCAGAATAACTCTTTATTTACACTTACTCCTAATATAACATTAACCCTAACCCTAACCCTAACCCTACAACTAAAAGATTTTTAGGATGATAGTCCAAAGTTTAAGTATACTAATAATGAAGTAATTAATAATAGTATAAATATTTCTCAAAATATAAGCTGCACAATATCTAAATTATCAAATCAAAAAAGTCAAAAAAAAACTTAATCCATCAGATTCAAATGTAACATCATTACTAAAAAAAATTATAAAACCTATCAAGTAATTGTAAAATATATCAAAAAATTACCTAATATTTTATAGTATCCAAATCATAAATAATTTAATTATTATTATTTGATATTTCTTTTCAAATCTAATTTATTATATATATATTTTTAAATTCTAAAGACTTTGACTATATTTTAGATGATGAGTTATTAAATATTAAATATTTTTTAAATTTACGCCAATATCATGATTCTTATTCAAATAGAAAACTTAAACACAAAAATATCTTATTAAAAAAATTATAATATCAAAATTAATGGTAAATTTAACATTAATAAAACAAATGATTTGGTTTCGTATTTAACTAAAAATGATTTTACATTTAATAAATCACAAAAAAATCAATGGAAATCAGATGGAATAATTAATTATAATATGCATAAAGGGCATAATTTACCAGGTAAAGTTAGTATTCTTGTTAATTTTTTAATTTTTCTAACTTTATTTTATATTTTTTGGAAAATCTTTCATATGCTAATGTGACTATTCTTTTTCTATTACAAGTTGGTTCTTATATAATAGCTATATTTAATAATACACTTTGTATTGCTCAAATTATTGCTATGTATGAAAAAAAAGCTTCAATGCATTCTTACATTAATACACCTATTACAAATCTCAAATCTCTTTCTTATATATCTATGAAAATTTATTTTCATGTTAATGGCACAATTTTTTCAGAAATTTGGGATTATTTTTTTGTATTTTTTCTCATGTTGAACCATTACATATCACTTACCATTTGGCTTCTAAAGATATTAGTATTAATAAAGAAGTACTGGTTCTTAAAGGAAATGCAAAAAAAATTTTTAATGAACTTAAAAAACTTTGATATATAAAATAAACAATTAATCAATTAATAATAAAAATACTAAAAATAATTATATAAAGTCATATTTTGAATTTTAGCGAATTTCATATAAATTTAAATGTAATAATCTGATTTTAAGCAAATTAAGCTAATTTCAAAAGTAGTAAAAAGTGGTTAATTTCATGCAGATCAGTTATGAGTTTTAGATATAATGTTCGGGGTCCTCTTTTGACTAAAAAAAAAAAAATTAAATATCCTAACAATATTTTTTTTAATAGGTTTTTGCAGATTTTATTAATCTGCCAAATTTACATATAAATATGCACCTTTCAATGCATGCTCAAACCTTTGGAACTCTTAATAATACTCAAGTTAAAATTAAGGAAATGGTTCATCACATTTTCAAAGAAATTGTGCCAAGTACAAATCATAAAGATATAGATTTGAACTTAATAAAATGATATAATACTCTCTTTGCAATTCAGCATTTATCTAATAGTGAATTGATCCAAGATTTACAAGACCTTGTGCCAATTTTACAAGTTTAGGTTATTTATTATCAGACTGGTACCTTACCAAAGACAAATTCTCAAATGAAGAGCAAATTTCTAATAATGATGATGGAGATGTTTTAAAGGAATTTTATTTCAATTTTCTTATATGCATTTGTAGTAGTATTAACTTTTTTAAAAAATTTAGTTATATCAACAATAGAATTTATTTTCAATATATCTTTAAAAAGAGGAATGTTCAAGAAAAATTGGGATAATCTTCTCCAAAATATATTAAATTTCAAAAGCGAATTGTTAGAAACATACAAAGATATGAGATTAGGTGGTGCTGCACTCATATATGGTAATTTAATAAGCTGATATAAATTTGCATAATATACAATTGAAAAGGAAAATGATACCTTTGCAAAAGTGATCTTACATCTTAATGATTTTATTATGATTAATGATGAAGATTTTAACAAATCTTACGCTATCATCAGAGAAATCTTCAAACATAAAGATAATAATAAGAAGTATTATGCCTTTATAGTCATAGATTGGTTTGAAGATAATAATTGGGAACATCACGTATTGGAATGCCTTCTCTACTACCTTCGAACCATAGAAAATTAAAGATGGAGGAGCATTTTTCTGATCAGTGCAATTGATAATGTAAATAAAGTACATTTTATTTATAATTGTAATCCAGGATGTCAAGATCATTATAATAATACAAATAAGAGTTGGATCAAAAATAATTATTATTTTAAAGCAATATAATTAATTTTTATTTATTTTGTACAATTTTGTTCGTAATAGTATTTATTTAATATTATAGTTACTATGTATTTTATATTATTAAACAAAACGTTATTTTTTTTATCTACTGATAGTATCAATATAATTATTGCTAACGATTCAGTTAGTATAAATAACAATTATAATTTTTTTTCATTTTTGCAATATTCGCAGTACAAAAAGAAAAATATAGTTGATCGATATTGTGATGATATCGAAGCGATATTTTAATGATATTTGAAATGATACTTAATTACAATTAGTTTTTTTTAATAAAAACGTATGATTTAAACTTTCTAATCCTAAAGTAAAATAAAATCCATCTCTTTCCACATTTGCCACATTTGGGAGAACAAAAAGATGAGACCTGCTTATCTACAGACTCTTGCGAAAGTAATAGCGGTCTGTTTTTTAATAATATACGCATATTTTTATAATAAAACACCAAAAAATTTTTTTATATTCTAAAAAACAAATAAAATTTACATATATTTTATTAATTGATTAATATTTGGTATGGCCCCCTTCTGCATCAATACATGCTTTAATATGACTTCACATGCTATTAATGCAGTTAACTTTTACGTTATTATCAAAATCATCCCATTTCTAATTAAATTAAAAAAAACATCATTTGTAATTGATTTTTTTTGTACCACTATACTCTTGACCTTCTTCTCAACATTTTTTTTTTAAAATAGCCCAAACATTTTGGATAGGATTAAGATCTGGACTATAAGAAAGCCAAGGAAGGATCCGTCCTAAGAAGTGAATTTTCAAGTCACTTTTGATATCACGGGATGTATGTTTTGGATCATTATCCTGTTAAAAGACCCACCTACGACCATGCATTGCATTTGCATTGTTATACAAATGTTCATTTAAAATTTGGTGATATAAATGGCGATCCAAATTTTCAATGAACATGTGCATGCCAATTTTTCCCTTAATGCTGATTGCTTCCCAAACATGAATTTTAAATGGATATTTTACCATCAGAGCAATTGGTTTTGCATCATGTAACCATGCAGAAAGGGTGTTACAAAACATTTGAATGGTAATTTTATCAGAAAATATCACTTTTTTCCAATTATAATTCACATGATCACAGACCCATGACAATCAGTTCTCTTTTGCTTTTTGTGTTAAAAGAGAAATCTTTCTGGGGCAAACAGATACAAAACCAAGATTTTTTAACTCATGACGGATACTCCATATGCTTGACTTAAGCCCTAAATTTTTTTCTTCAAGTTGGGCCTTTATTTCACTTGCTGTAGTGAAATGATTATGCTTGACGATCATTCCAATTTGGCGGTATTTTTTAGGAATCAATTTTCATGGTTGACCAGACTGATGACCTATAGTAATCTTACCAGTTTTTTTTAATAATTCAACATACCGTTCACAGGAGCGCAAGAGAACACTTGTTCTTTATGAAATTTCCCTTGCATTTCTAATTTTTTTCTGCCAAAAAAGGTTAACAGCATTTTGATTTTCTTCAAGAGTGGTTAATGCCATTTTGAATGAAAAAACGTGATGAAATTTATTTTTTTTATAATATTTTTTTTATTTGTTTTTAAATGTTTACTCTAAAGAACAATCTAGAAACATTGGAAAATTCTAGAGTGGGAAAATGAATGCACTACAGTTTAAAAAAGAAATAACATTCACACCACCATTACTTTTGCACTTGACTGTAAATATCTGTCAAAATAACCATGAATCCATGATAAAAAATTAAACTATCATGTATCACCATCCTGATTGTCCAATCAAAACTGTTATTGTAGCATATAATAGATAAACAAGTTCTGCAAAAAATAAAAATTTCTCTTCCATAGTTTACAATCATAAAGACACATTTTCTTTGATTTACTATTTCTTTTTTGTCTTCAGGAAATTTGTTTCATATTTGTATAGTTTTTACATTATTCTCTCTAGTCTTTACATTTCTGTCTGAATTTATTACTTATCTCGAGGCAATTCAATTAAGAAACAAATTATATAAGCTCTGACATATCCTAAGACACGTCAAGTGGTACATGCAGAAAGGGCCCAAAAGAACTTTGTTTCTAGGTTATTTAGAAGTGTATGGCTACAATCAAAAAAGAAAACTATCTCCATTTCATCAATGAAGAACATAAGTGATTGTTTATGTTAGATTCAAATTTTTTTTTTTATATATTTTGCTTATTACAAATTTTGATAATAACACAACTAAAGGTTTGTTATATTCAGGTAAGTCTTAATTTATTTAGGTCACAGTAATCATATTTTTTGCGTTTATTTTTACAAACTTGTCAGAGATTATTACAGGGTGTAGCTTCTGATATTTATTGTGAATTAAATTAGGTTTTCTATTGTTATTATTAATCATGACTTTGTTATACTAAGGCACTGACTAGACTTGAAGCATAACTTGATTTTATTAAACAATTCTTTATCTATTATATAAAGAAATATTGAAAAAAAATATAACTACGGTAAAAACTTGAATACCGCACAGACCCTAGCCTGACTAAAATCCTTCTACATAAAAGTATAGATTAAAGTAACCAAGGATCTTTATATCAGTCATGGCAAGGTCTCAATGGTCAAATCAAGTTTGTGCATATGGTCATTGATGAGTATTTTAAAACATATGATTAGTACATAATTTCTGACCAATTTTTTGTGAAAATGGCAAAAAAAAAATTGTGATAACGCCACGTAAAATAAGAAAAATATTTGATCCAGATAGGCAATGAGGTATGTCAAATGCTAATATATTATGACTAATTGTTACATTGCTTTGTATATGGTATTTCTATGATGTCAATAGCAAAAATAATACTATGTTTAATTCCATGTGAATAAGAAGTTGATTAGACAAGAAACGGTCATTGAAGTCAAAAATGTGGATACAGTATGTCATTGAAAGATGATGAATAATTGTTTCTAATGCCGATATGATATAGCCGATGTGATAGGTAAAATTCCAGGATCATTAATTAGCAAATTAAAACATTGCGATGATAATTAACATCATTTTTCATCAATATTTGATAGATATTTTAATTTGAAAATAATATCCTTGCGATGTTGTCTCAGTGTTTGCACAATATAATTTTGATATTGAGCAGACGTTTAATACTTAAAAACTATATTCTTGAGATATTAATTTGATATTGGTACAATGTAGTTTTGACATTGGGTAGATATATTAAATTTGAAATAATGTTTCTGTGATGTTGTCTCAATGTTTGCACAATATAGATTTGATGTCGAGCAGATATTTTAATATTTGAAACAATATTTCTGAGGTATTAATTTGATATTGGTATGATGTAGTTATGATATTGAGTAGATATTTTAAAAATTAAATAACATTTCTGCAATATTATTTCAATGTTTGCACAATATAGTTTTAATGTCGAGCAGATATCTTAATATTCTTGAGGTGTTGATTTGATGTTAGTATGATGTAGTTACGACATTAAGTATCTATTTTAAAATTTAAATAACATTTCTGTAATGTTATCTTAATGTTTGAACAATATAATTTTGATGTTGAGCAAATATCTTAATATTTGAACAATATTTTTGAAATGTTAATTTGATGTTGGTATGATATCATTACGATGTTGAACAGGTATTTTAAAATTTAAATAAAATTTCTGCGATGTTATCATAACGTTTAAACAATATAGTTTTGATATCGAGCAAATGCCTTAATATTTGAACACTATTCTTAAGATGTTAATTTGATGTTAATATGATGTAGATTTGACATTGGGTAGGTATTTAAAATTTGAAACAATAGTTTTGAGATGTTAATTTGATATTAGTACAATATAATTTTGATATCAAACTAATATTTTTTAACTTTTAATGATATCACTATGATGCCATTAATATATTGAATCGTGTATCGATTTGATGTTGATTCGATGCTGTTACAAATCAACATCAAATCAACATCAAATCAGCATATTTAAGTTCAAACTTAACTATGTCAATTCAATTTTTAATTACGATATCGTGAATATCTCAAATTGATATTGAATCAATGTTATCTTAGAACCTCAAGTTTCTGTAAAGTAAAAAAATTTTATATGATAAATAAGCAAATTTTTTTATTACCTATATATATATTGCTTAGAATCCTATTAAAATATCTCAAATATTTTGAAGGTTTTTCAAAAACTATAAGAAAAAATTAATTAGTTTTTGGATAAGTCTAATTGTAACAACCCATTACAAATATTATTTGTAACAACCTAATTGGCACATTTTTATTGATCAGTTCAAATCACGTGATATTATATAAATCCAAAAAAGGAAATTTTTATTTTCAGAAAAAATTGAAAATTTTATTACATAAGATTACACAAACTTCTAAAAAAGGGGGTCATTAAAGTAAGGCAGAATTGGCTAGAATTACAGCATTAAAAAATTACGAATATGACAAATAATAGATATGATAAATATATTTTTACTAACCAAAAAAATTCTAAGTCCCTGAAATACTTAATAAAAATAAAAAATGGAAAATGCAATACCATGTGACAATTATTTTTACTATAATCACGTAATTCTATTCCACTTTAATAGTCTCCTAAAAAAGTAAATTTCTTTAACAATTACTTAGTTGAAAAAGAGTTTTTATTAAATAAGTCAAAAATGACATTCAAAATTATCTTTGTTATTCTAAGTAAACTTGCTGAGGGGGCAAAAATACACTTATTATAATATTTTTTAAAAGTTTATATATTGTAACTTTCTTATAATTTTTTTTTTAAGGTTATTATAAATAATATTTGTAACAGATTGTTACAAATATATTTATTCTTAATTTTTAATAAGAATATAAAATTATAAAATTGCATAATACTTATATGGGTCGCTAGGGTAGTACACAGATTAATTAATCAAAACTATATTAGCAAACTATTGCATTTTTCATATGACAGATTTTGAATACAAATACTATTTTAATTTTTTGCTAAGATAATTATGGCATTTCATTTATAATAAATATATAATAAATTAGTGCAAGTTTTTAAATTTTTTTCAGAGAGACGAAGATTGATTAATTTTTATTCAAAATATGCATTCAAGTACCTAAGACCTTGACAAGTAAAGTTACGTTAAAATATTTTAGATAATAAATAAAAATTCCATTGTTTAGTATAGAACTAGAAATTATTTCATTAATATTTAGCATTATTATGATAGTTAAATATAAAAATAACAGCGTAGAAATACTTTTATAGATCAGGAAAATTGTTTACAACCAAAATAAGCAAAAAAGAAGAAAAAATGCAAAGGTAGAATCAAATTCTGACATTACAATAAAATTATATATTAATTATAATAGTGTAATCAGTCCAATATCACTACTTAACTGTATAACATAAAATTCTAATCATATTAAAATGAACAAGGTTGCTGATATAGTTTTGATTAATTAGTCTGTATGCCACCCTAATGAGTCGTTATATTATTTTCATAATAAATGATTCAATTATCAGGTCTTTTGAATTTGTTCATAAATTTTTTATGATTTTCATTTATAAATGTTCAAGTAGCTTCTCAAAAATTATTTAAATTTGGATATATTGAAGTTTTGAGCAATTTAAGAGCAATTTCTTTGACTATATTCTGTAAAATATTACACATATAAAGTGATTGTTTAATTTATTGATTTTTAGATCAAATTTTTATATTGAGTCTTACTTTTATAAATTCTGTGTTATTATTTACACTATTATTATATGCTTTTTCTATTTTTATTACTTTTACTTCTAAAGACTTTTGATTTGAAATTATAGTTTCAAATTTTGAAATGATCTTATTATTTTGACACAAGATCTTCATCAAAAAATTTTATAATATGAAAAATTATACAAGTTAACATATTATAATATTTTGTAAGTTTTCAGATCTGCTATAAGTTTGTATAAGCATAATATTTCATAATTTTAAAATATTTCAAAATATTATGATATGCAAAGTTTTGTAATCTTACAATTTGTAATATTTTATAATTTTACGATATATAAGATTTTATAATTTTATATAATGTTTTCAGGCTCGCTACAAGTTTGTGTAAGTATCATATTTTGTAATTTTTTAAAATATTTTATCATCGTTTTCAAAAATATGTGAAATTGTACAATGTAATACAAAAAGATTTTGTGATACCTGCGATTTTCATATTTATCTTGTGATTTTACATATTTAGCTTGCAATTAATGAGTGATTTTTCTTTGATTATTATGAAATTTTATAACTTGAAGTTACTAATTCTAAATAAAATTCTATTTGTATCTTATAAAAAAATGCGTGAACTGTTCAAATACTTTTTTTAAACTCTTGCGAACTCCAAAATTTTTCTGTTTATTTTCCATAAATTTCATGTTCATGTGATCAACAAATAATAAAAACTTGAAATTTGATTAGATTTTTGTAAAATTGTGCACAATAGTTGTACTACCTCATGATTTACATAGGTTCACATATTTTTGAAAATCACGATAAAGAAAATTACTACATATCACTACTAATAGTCAGCACCAGTATCACGTGATTTTATTTGTCATCCATATTTAAAGTTGCCTGCCGAAACTAAAGAGTTTTGACATGTCAAAATTGTCAAAACTATTTCGACATTTTGACATTAGTCTTCTGATTTGTCGAAATGCTAAAATAGTTTCAACATGTCAAAATTGTTAAAACTATTTCAATACATGATATATATAATATATACATATCAAACTATTGTCAATTTAACGAAAAAACTGTTTCGCAATAGTTTTTCAAGTATTTAATAAAAAACGTTGTGAGACGTTTTTTATTTTTTAATTTTTAAGCGAAAAAAACTGTTTTGCAATGGGATTTCAAACATTTAATAAAAAATGTTGCGAAATGTTTTTTATTTTTTAATTTTTAAACAAAAAAAACCATTTCACAATAGTTTTTCAATTATTTAATAAAAAACATTGCGAAATATTTTTTATTTTTAATTTTTAAACAAAAAAACCTGTTTTGCAACAGTTTTTTAATTATTTAATAAAAAACGTTACAAACCATTTTTTATTTTTTTTAACTTAAAAAAAAACTATTTTGCAACAGTTTTACAAGTATTTAATAAAAAATGTTGTGAAACGTTTTCTATTTTTTAATTTAGAAAAAAAACCCATTTCACAACAGTTTTTCAAGCTTTTTTAACTTAAAAAAACTGTTTCGCAACAGTTTTTCAATTATTTAATAAAAAATATTGCAAACTGTTTTTTATTTTTGAATTTTTAAGCGAAAAACGCAACATTTTCAAGCTTTTTTAACTTAGAAAAAAAAAATCATTTTGCAATGATTTTTAAGTATTTAATAAAAAACGTTGCAAAACATTTTTTATTTTTTAATTTTTAAACAAAAAAACTGTTTTGCAACAGGTTTTCAATTATTTAATAAAAAATATTGCAAAATGTTTCTTATTTTTTAATTTTTATTATAATGAACGAATGAAACCTGTTACGAAATATTATGATGTTTAGTTTCAGCAGTTTTGACAATTTTAACGTGTTAAAACTATTTCAGTATTTCGGCATTTTGACATATTTTAGGTTTTGACATTTTGACATTGGTCAATTGAGTTTCAGCAGGCAACTTTATCCATATTACATTCCTTTCTTCATTTTTTTATAAGTATTTTAAGAACGAATTTTTTTCATACTAAAAATTCTATTTATTATATATTATCCATCACATCCCTATTTTTTCATAATTCTGGCTAGAATATTAAAATTACCATATTAGGACTTTGTAACACACAGAATATCTATTTTAGGCTATACCCATTCTACAAAAAATTTTTTCCCATTTTTGGAAATTACTTTACCTGGAAATTTGTGTAATATTAATTTCTAAAAATGGATATTTTTTATGCAGATCACTTAATTCCGGCCAGAATTATAAAATTACAATTCAATCAAGTGAAACTGGTGCTCACCACCAGTGGTGGTAAATAGTAAACCTAATATTATGATATTGAAATATTATGATATTGAAATTCTATACTCCATAATTTTATGATTTGTAATAATCTGCAATGTAATATTTCATAATATTCAAAATATTTTGATGAATAATACTTCATTTTCTGTACTATTATAAGCTTATATAATTTATATAATGTTTGTTTTATTAGATATAATTTTATTAAGGGACAAATCACCACTCAACTGGTAAATTTTAATAATGCCAATTTATGCAATTTATCGCAAAAAATAGCTAATACCCCTTTTTTACCAGATTGTCATTTCATTACACAATATGATATATTAATATTAAAAATGGTAATTAATAGTATCAATCTTAACTAAGCCACTTGCGAAGTTTGAAATTTCTAAAGTTTCATGCCTTTGACTTTTCTATGTAGGAATGTGAGATTCCAATAGTAAATTTCCTATTAACTCAAATATTGGATGAAATATTTTTGAAAATTTTCACTACAACTAAATTATATTTGGTTTTTATTTAGTTTTTTAACCCTTTATTTAGCTTTATTTGAGTAATTTTAATATGCACATTCTTTGTTAGATTTGTACAGTTCTTACCAATACCATATATATATACCTATAATACAAATTTTATAAAATATTTATTTGGTCAGAAAAATTATTGTATACTGTTTTTTTCACTTGTGGAATAAAAATTTATGGTAAAGAAAAAGAAATTCAAACTTTTTTTTTTTATTAATTGTAAAGCCCGTCAAATTAATTATAGAATGTCGATCATTTTCTCCGTTTGAATGATGACCCATCTCTTAATCTAAATTTCATTTATGCTACGTTCATTAAGATATAAATGAATCCAAAAAATGAAGCAAGAAAAAACTAAATGAACAATAGGTAGACCTTCAAAGAAATAAATAGATATTGATTTTTAGAAATACAAATGACACTAAAAGAAGATATTCATTATGAAGATATCACCAAATGATAATCCTTTTAAAGCAAACTGCATGGATAATCGCTGTATAATAAACATATTTCTGTGATGGTCGGGCTGTGTGTAAATAATGATTGCAAAAAAATGTCTATATCCGAAGGTTGCTCTCCTTGAAGCTATCGCTTCTGCATAACAGTAAACCCAATGATCGAAAACTTTTATCTTTTTTTCTGAGCAATGTGAAGAAAAAAAAGAACTATCTTCATTATTTTCGGTGGAAATCAACGTCACACAGCTAAGGTTGCTTGTCGAAACTGCCGAAACCGCCGAAACTAGGTTTCGGCAAGCAATTAAAAATGTCGAAATGCCGAAACTGCCGAAACTTTTTCAGCATTTCACTTATAGTTTCGGCATTCACTATAATCTGCGGTTTTGCAGATTTTCAATATAACCGAATAGTTGATCGTAGATAATCTCTTTTTTTAAAAACGGTTTTTTAAAAAAAAAATTTTTTTTTAATGTCTATCCGTGTTTATCAAATCTGTGACTAAAAGATAATATCCATAAAATCCGTATATACACCGCAATATAAATAATTGATTTAGAAAACCGTCAAAATTTTTTTGATTAAGCATTAGTAGTTAATTTAAAAAGCCATAAAACCGGCTCAATAAACCGAAAAAATTTTTTTTTTTTTAAAATATTTTGTTTAAAAGACTGTTGGCTGTTACAGCTGATTCATGATGTACGGAACACATGACTAAATTGATGCCGACTGCCGAGACTTTCAGGTTGCCGGCTTGTCGGAAAATATACATATACACTAGTTACTATAGTCATGTTTATATCACTGTGTTTACTTTTATTTTTCTATTTGCCGACAACCGGAAACACGACAAGTTTTCGGCAGTCGGCATCAAATTTTGTCATGTGTCCCGTACATTATGAAATCAGCTGTAAAGGAATAATTATTACAGCAATATCCAAAATTCACGGAACACTTGAGAATTTTGTTGCCGAGAATCTGTCGGGTTGTCGGATTCTCGGGTTGCCGGCAAATTGAAAAAATAAACATAGTACGTGACATATTGCATATAACATGTGTTATGCGAACTTAAATTTCGTCACATGTTTTGTTTATTTTTTCGATTTGTTGGCAACCCGACAACCCGACAACCAGACAAATTCTCGGCAACAAAATTTTCAAGTGTCCCGTGAATTTTGGATATTGCTGTAATCATACGGGTTGAAAATAATTATTAATTATTCAGTTTAATAACCGAAGAGAAAATTAATTAATTTTTTAGTTATCCGGTTTATTAGACCATTAAAAAATAAAAAAATTAATTTTCTTATAATAGGATCCAGTAGAATGGTATAAAAACCCACAATTCCAAAAAATTTTTTGACCTACCTATTTTTTTTAGGGAAATTAATTAATTTAGAAACGAATTCGAATCCAAAAAAACACCTGCTGTAAAAAAAACACCTGGCGCTACCTGCTACAACACCTGTTGTACCTGCCGCTGTATTTGCCGTACCTGCTGCTATATCTGCCGAATCTGCCGCAACATCTGCTGTACCTGCTGCTAAAACACTGTGACACCTGCCGTACCTGCCGCTACACCTGCCGCAACACCTGCTGTACTTCCCGTATCAGCTGTAAATTGTGGCACACTTTTGTCTCAGACGGCGTCATATAATTGCATTAAAGCTTGAAAATCCAACTTAATCGGGAATTTTTTTTTCCAAGCGATACACAAGAAGTTTAATTCCCAAATGACTTGGATAAATTTATTTATGATGCGAAAATGCCATACAATTTTTGTCATCATTCATTTGGAGAGAAAAATTCTATTTAAATGAACGGTTATTTTTGGAAAATTATTCTATTTTCCAATTTTGCACATTCATTTCAGTGTGAAAAGTCCTCTTTCACTTGATGAGCACGTTAGTAGAAGCTTTATTCCATTTAAGTGGTTATTCACATAAAGATATAAATAGGGACGCATTTACATCCTCCGTAAAATATCAATACCAAATCTTAATCATGTATAAAACTAAAATTTTGCCAATTGTTGCAGTGACAATTATTGTCATCACTTTTACCATTAGTACCGACGCGTACGACCTTTTGTGTGGCACCTATAATGTCCATTCAGCCCCCGATTCTAATTCTCCAGTCGTAGGAAGAGTCAGTGGATCAGTTGATGTGGTCTGCCAAACCACTGGAAGTGCGGCCATTGCTGACATGAGTCCCGGTTCTTCATACAATATCTGGGATCAGCTACAAGATGGCAACTATATCAATGATCTTTATGTTCATACTGGTGCTTGTGGTTTTAATGGACTTCCGAGATGTTAAAAAAGTATTAAAAACGATTAATTTTCTATAATTATTTAAGAATAGTTTTTTTCTACATTTGTATTTAGTAACAGTCCAGAACAACAGATAAAATTTCTAAATTTATTAAAAAATCTAAATTTATAAATAAATGATTTTAACTAGAAGTTGAAACATGTGAAAAAGAAAAAAATAATAAATTTTATATCAATTAAGACGTAATGGAAGAAAAATAGCTCTTATAAAAACACTTATATAGATTATATTTCAAATACATTAATTAAAAATTTATTAAGTGAAACATGTGAAAAAAGAAAAAAAAAACAAAAACTATAAACAATAAAAGTATTATAAATCAATTAAGAACGTTTCAAATACATTTTATTTCTTTGCAGAAACCCATGATTTATTACTATTCGGTTGAGTAATCACCATCAGGTCGCAACGGTTTATTAACAAGTTCGTAACAATATAATATTGGACAATCTCGCGTAACTATTGATGACACACCTTTCAAAGTCGTAAAGTAATAAATGAATGGTCTTTAATAGGTGGTAAATAGGTGGTAAATATCATTGAGGATTAGCCAAAAAATTAATCCAAAATATGTTTTTGATATATTAAATATCGGTTTATTAACGATCAAAACTAATAGTAATAAACCTAGTCTTGTAAAACCCTTCTTAAACCATTTTTTCACAACGTAGCTCAATTAAATAAAATATATTGTAATAAAATAATTTGGAAACTTTTCCGCTCAGAATTATCTTTCATCATGAAACCTGTAGCATAGTACTTACTGACAAGAATCACAATGAAGATGAAACAACTCACTGCAACTTCTAGGTAAATTATGGCTGGAAGTGAGCAGAATGTGGTTCTTCCTGTCTCTAATGTCCATGTCATATTAATCTTTGCCCACTGTACAAATCCAAAAGTTAAAAACTTTCATAATTACAATAAAGGATCAGAGTATATCAAAAAAAAAAAAATTTTACACTAGCAAAACTCAAAAAGTTCATTTCTTTCACTCAAATAATTTTATGAGCTTACCTAATTATTAAGAAAATCAGCGTAAAATTATAATGTAAAATGAATTTTCCTTTAAAATAAAAAAAATTTGACTTAATTTTGGAGTCCTAGTTTATGAAAATTTTAACATATAATGTGCGCATATGGTAAATCCATTAGTTTTTTCATGGTGTTTGTAAGATTTTATTACATGTTATTATTATTATTATTATTATTTGTGGATTTCTTAAGTTAAATGGTGTTATTTAGTAGCTAATAATGTTATTTAAGCATTTAATTAATATTAATTAAACTTTCCAAGGTTATTAAAGAAAATTAACTAATACACTTAATATAACCGTATCATTAAGAAAATTGGTAGAGATAAAATAATAATAAATGATTAAAAAAATAAGGAAACAAATTTGAAAATCGATCAAAAAGAACTAACAACCTAAATGCACAAACACAATCCAATGATGTAACCGGTACAGGCAATCAAAATTTAACATAATAATCAATACAAACTTCTCCTGTTCACATGCTATAGTAAAAGTGTCGAGAGTACCATCAGGAAGTACACAATAAACAATTATGAATCAATGAGTAGATCGTTTTCATCATTACAATGGACAAATTGACGTCGCTTATTCAAATGTCCACGGCGACTCAGAGACTGCGGTCCATGAGGTGCTCCCTATGGTTATAGTTTCGATCGCAATTAAAAAGAAAGAACATATACAGAATTTAGCAAACATAATTTGTTTTTGTAGAAGGATGTAAATGTAGGATCACACTATTTATACACCCTTCTTACGTATATCAATATGGTATAGGCTAGCTATTTGCGCAAATATTAAGAATGTCATCTAACCGTCGGGATTTTTGATTTTCTGGATTTCGTAATGCAATTTTAACGTATAGTAGTGCGTTCCGAAAGGCCGAAAATCATTTCACCGATCACCCGACTATCAATTTACCGACAATAATTGTTTTACCGACGGTCATTTCGCCGAAACGACAATTTACAACAAATAATTTATTTTTCTTTTATATTTTTTATTAATAACATTATTTCATAATTTAATAAACATTAAATACACATATTTAACAATATAATAGAAAAAATTTTGGGTGGAGCTTATTTGAAAACGCTTATAATAAAAAATTAAAATTCGGTAGTGATTTCGGTGGAATGATTAAACTGAACCCCAAGTCTGGTTTTTTTCATCGTTTAGAAGATCTTGTAGTTGGATTAGTCAGACCGACGTTAAGTCGCTCTGTATAGGCCATTAATACGTATTTCCAAATTCCAACTGTATACCAACTAATACAGATATTTAGGATAAATGTAATAATAGCAGTAAGAAAATAATGTTATAAAGTCGAGAATTCGAGAATGTGAATTGAAATTGATCAGCTATCACACATTCAACTCCTTGTTTCATCTTGACTGTGTGATGAATGTAAAAATAGTTATATATTTTAAATTTACATCCAGAGATAAGCCTACGTATAACTCATTTGAGTATATATTAGTCAGTAACAGCAGAAACGTAATTAAAAGTATCACAAAAAATACCTGATCTATTTTCATCCGCAGCTTTTGATGTAATTGATTGTTTGAAATCTAATATTTAAAGGTTACTCAGCATAAAATGCCAAGTAATTGTATCAATAAACAATGTGATTGGTGAAACTTATCGAGTTGCGTTCGGTTTTCAGATGCCAAGTAATTGTTGTATTTTCAATAAAAAAATATGATTGGAGAGCTCTGATAAGATTGTTTTCGTGCATTATTTTTAGTACGACCAAAATATAAATTCGGAAAGTTAAAACCTAATCTGCAACATGTTTACATTAAACATTGTACTACTTAATAACGAAGTGAAAGAAATTCTATTTCTTTATTACTGTATCTTCATATCTTTCTTGTAATCCTTTCGTTTGCAGTACGTGTCAAATGTTAAGAATTTCATATATTGATATTTTTATATGGTCTCATTGTTTCCAATTAATTTTCGTTATAGTTTATTAAGTTGTATCGTTCTTTTATCAAATTGTCGATTAAGGTTTAATAATGTGCTCGATGTGCTTGAGACTTTTCAGCTGTATAAATTTCCAAAAATGTGCAAAACTAAAAAGAGTTTCGAGTAACAAGAGAATTTTTTAAATAAATAGTCCTTCGCTACGTCTCCTTTTTTTTTTGTTGTCATATGCGACAAATTTCATATTTAAGATGTTTTATTTTTTTATTATCTTTGTATCTTTCTTTTGTCCTTTTGTTTCTGCACAAGTATCAAATGATTATACATCCACGGGTTTCATTGACGTTTTAATTAGTTTTATGGTTCCATTCGTTATTTTTTTACTGGCAGATTACGAATATAGTGATGGATCAGCTTGTTTATCGAGATCATTTGTTTATTTAATTAATATTGGAATACAACAAGAAATATCTTTTATAATTACTTCGATTAAACTTTCTAATTCTATTAAAATATTACAACATATTGTAACTGGTTTAATGGGACTTCATGTTATCTTAAATATTATTTATTATATAATAAGTAATAGAAATATAAGAAAAGATTGCGTAGAAAGAGATAGAAAGAAAATTGATTTTCCTGAACATTCAAGAAAAACTGAAACTAGTATTCGAAAAAATATGCAATATAGTGTAATATTTTATCTAAATTATTTATCATTAATCTTATTTGCAATTCTACTTGGTCTTTTACTTAAAGAATTGAAAGAAGATATTACACAAACTTTTATTATAACTTTAATTATTACCATTTCTCTCACATTTATATTTTATTCAGCGATATTATTATTATCACTTTATAGAAATAATTTAAAAATCTATATTAACGATTCTGATAAGATAATACCTAAATATCATGTTTATATTGATCTAGTTACGGAATTTATATGCATTAATATTCTTTATCTACCCTCTTTAATTAATTGTTTTCTTTTACAAACTCCTGAAATTTTTAACAAAATTTTTCTAAATTTAAGTGCTTTATTAGTTACTACTTGGATTGTATTAGCGTATAAAGTTATTTTAAAAAGAGAAGGAAAAGAAGAAAATGACAATGCGAAAGAAGTAGAGAATAAATAGATTTTTCAAATAGTGTATATATTTTTTTTAAAAAAAGAAAATGAGTTTTGTATAATATTTAACAATATTTATGGAATGAACGTTGTTGTATCAATAAAAATTTTTTGTTGTCTGCCAAATCTTTCATGCATAACAATTACGTTTAACTGATCTATTCGCTTAGGCCTACTTACTGTATGTTAAAATATATGTTTGTTTTTCTTCCCTTAGTTTGTCAAAATGACATAAAGCTGTTTTTCCAACTTCTTTGAGTCTGCCCTCAGAATGAACATTTCATCTGTTATATCTGGTATTTGTTAAAATAACATTATTGCAAAAACTGATAAAATTAATAATGGTAATTACGTTTAATTATAATAAATTTTCTAACCAATATTTTTATTATACTCTAATGATTAGAAAAAATCTATGGAAAAGAATAATAAGTGAAATAAACATTCCAAATTCCTCAAATCAATTCCTAAAGAAAAGAAATTCTGTGACACTGATGTCATTATAGCACAAAGTATAATGGAATATGATATTGTAAAGAACATGATAGAAGTTGGTATGTTGACTTAATGAGACATATTTCTTAACTACCGATCGTTTATCAACTTGGATCAGATCTATTGTAACTCAATTTAATATTACAACATTAAATGTAGATTATTATTATGTATAGCAATATAATGCCGCTACATTAGATGAATTGTTAACACTACCTTATTTGATGCTACTAATAATCCTACAAAAAAAGTGGTAAATATTCATCAGCTGGTTTTTTCCCGACTACGTTCTGCCTTTCTTTACATGTTCTAATATATCATTTAACCTTTTTTTCCTTATAAGGAATCCTCCTGTAGCATAGTCCCCAAAGAAGCATCCCATAACTATGAAGAAATAATTTTATATTAGTTACAATCACTTGTTAAATAAATGTATATAATATGATCACATTACGTGGTATCACCTAAAGATCCCATGTTTTTGTGTTTATGGCATTACAATGGATTTCCTTTTTTGCCGGCATGCCATGCTCTAGCATTATCACTGGCGCAATCCAGTTTACCCTGTCCACAACACACTTTCTAAGATTAACAGTTTTATCATTGAAACATGAAAATTCATTATCTTTGCTCTTTATTATGTGCCATCTATCGAAAAATCGATATGAAAAATTAATAAAATGACTAGTTATTTATATATTTTTTTTCTTTTTAAAAAAAATATCAAATGGATAAAATAAAGTTTACCATCATGTTTTCACACCTAACATCATGATCAGAACATTTAAGAATACGATACCATTATAAATGTCAAAAGTTATATATCCCATGGTATATCATGTTCTTCGTAAACTTCCTTCAAATTCCCCATTTCAACCCATTTGAAGATTTCATGCAACTTTCCTAAAATTGAATTCTTCTGGTATACTAAAGTGTGAACTTTCTCATCACTTTCTTTAATTCTTTGTTCTATAATTTTTGCTGCAGCTTTTGCACTTATAACACGATCAAATAAGGAATCACAGATTTTTTTGTTATATTGTGCGTTATCCTGATTTTTTTTGATTTCATTAATTAAGCTAATTACGACCGTTAATATCGGAGAAATAGATTTAATAGCTTCAGTTACAGTACCAAGCATATCAATTATTAATTCTGCAGTTAATTTGACCACGTCTTCAGAAGCATCTACTGCTTTAGATAACAAGAGGACCTTCTCCTTCAGAAACGATGAATAGTTGGTTAAAAAAAGAAAGCAAACTCTTTATAAGTAAAATTCGATTACTGATTTTCGCACTCTATTTCTAAAAAAGGAATTTACCATCTGCTCCTCGTGTTACCGCATGCATATTTAAAGGACGTCGTACAGGAATTTGCAAATCTAAGTCGTAACATTTTTCGCTTCGAACTTCCGTTTCCTATTAGTAAATAAAAGTAGTTTCACTTCGAGTATTCACTAAAAAAACATGTCAAAACCAGAAAAATATTGTTTGAAACATACTATGACGGTATGGACAAGGTATATTAGTGTTTTAAGTTGATATTATAAACCTATTAAAACGCAATACTGTAACTCTTCTTACAATTACACTTGCGAAAGAAAGGATCCGACAAAAGTTTCTTACTACGGTGTGAGTTTTAATCACTACGACTCACAAAATAACACTGTATTTGCTGTTGTTGGTGGACGTAATGTAAGTATATCGGTTAATAAAAATTATAATGCTGCATGTTTAATTACTCTATTAATCTTATTATTTTTCTATTATATAATTTTTTATTTTCTAGATTATAGTCGCCCGTTTTGATGATGCAAAAGTGGCACTTTGCATAGTCCAAACGTATGTGGATGAAAATGTAAATTATTTAAATCAAATTTACATGTGTGTTTTTCGTAATTTGATATATAAGTACTAGTTTTGTTTATATCGTAGGAAGGAGAAAATTATTATTGTTGTGCTTGGTCCATTGATCCGAACGTAGGAGCGCCATTGCTCGCTGTGGCTGGAGTTTCAGGAATTATTAAAATCATAAACACTAGTGTAGGATCGGCTATAAAGGTATAATAATATAATTATATTACGAATTGATTCAATTAAGATAAATTGCTTTTATAACTAATATTTCTTTCATATATATAGGCTCTCACAGGACACGGTGGTGTAAGTTATAATCCATTCATTTGATTGACTTTATAATGAATTTAATGAATTTAAAATAATTAAATTTAAATTTTTTAATATATAGGAAATTAATGAAATTAAATTTCATCCAAGAGACCCTTCGTTACTTTTCTCTGCAAGTAAAGATTATTCTATACGCTTGTGGAATTTAAAGACTATGCAACCCGTCGTGATCTTTGGTGGAGATCGTGGTCATCGTGAACCAGTTTTAAGCATTGTAATATACCCAAATATGTAATTGAGTAACTCTTCCCTTTAGATGATGCTTATAAGAATTTAATTTTTTAGGATGTGCATTTAACTGGAGATTTCTTGGTTTCTTCTGGAATGGATAATGCAGTAAAAATATGGACGTTATGTACGCCAGTAATTAAGCATGCAATTGAATCATCATTTAATTCAAGATCATCGTCATCTCGTTCTCAGCAATCACTATTGCTAGAACAAAAAAAATGTTGTTCATCGCATGGTACGGTATCAATTCCAGTAATTGTACATTATCCAATATTTTCAACAGCCCAATTACATAACAACTTTGTTGACTGTGTAAGATGGTATGGTGATTTATTAATGTCTAGATGCGCTGCTGATGCGAAGATTGTGTTGTGGAAGCCTGATGTAGAATTAGTGGCGTTCGATAAGTCTACCGTTACAACAGTAGTTGTAGGTGGACCAGCTGTCCCTAGTAAAGTAAGAACACATCCAATGAATTAAAATTATTTCTTTCTAATACCCTCATAATAAAATGTGTCTAATTTTCTAGCAACAAACAAATTTCGATATAATTTGTGAAATGGAATTTGATCATTGTGATATTTGGTTTCTTCGCTTTGGAATTTCACATGACTATCAAATGCTTGCAACAGGGAATCAAGCGGGGCAAATTTATATATGGGAATTTCAGGATATTCCGCATTATATTGATTACTATATCGAAAAGAAAAAAGCAGAACATTCTGGAACGAAAAAGGAAAAAGCTACAGTAAAAAAGAGAGGAAGTACTTCTGTTGTTAATAAAAAGACTAGTGAAAATACAGATACATTAGTAAGTGAAAGCAGTTCTCGCGCAAGTGAAAGTGCAGATATCAAGAAGCCTATTATCCTTGAATCATTTTCATGTGAGAGCATAGTTCGACAAGTTGATTTTTCAAAAGATAGACAATGGATCGTATCCGTTTGTGATGACGGTTCAATTTGGTGTTGGAAAGATGTCGGAAATAAAGCGATTGGAAATGATGCGATTGATGGCAATAGCGTAAATCAACAATAATTGACATTAATTAACCGAGCGCGAAGTAATCCCGTTTTCACAAATCAGCTTTACACATCCAAACTATAGTTTCTCAGTTAATTCGCAAAACTACTACCTCATCAGTACAATTCATGTATAATTTAATTTATTTACAAATTTTATTTAATGAACAGATAAAAAAAATATGTAAAAAAAACTCAGCACTCTATATTTTGTAATATATTATTAATAATAGATAATAAAGTATTTAAATTAATGTACGTTTATTGAAACATAATCTTTTATATCCGATTTAAGGTTCCGTTTATTTTCCTGATTTTAGTCAGATCAATTTCTTTAGATCGACTAGTACCGGAAAATACATCCTCATCCATCCGTTTAGGTTCCGATCGGTTGATGCCGCTCAATTTCAAAAAAAAGAAATTGTAACAATGCATCTGATTATTAATTATTGTTCCAATTTCTTGAACGAATAGTTCCTTCCGTAATCGGTATGGACTTATCGATCCTTCGCTATCATCTTCGTTCTTTAGTATAGGATGACATTAGATGAATTATTGAAGAGCTCGAAAACGTGCTTCCGCTCCGACGGATTGTATAAACGAATGCAGCGGTTTAGGTATTTTATGTGTAATAGCCGCATTATGGCTACTTCTCCGTTTTGTTAGTATGTTAATTTGGTCGTCTAAAGGTATTCCAGATAATGGTGTATTGAATATAATGTATAATTCTCTGTCCACAGAACATAATAGCTTCGAGATTCATACAAGTCATCTAGAGTTGGAAAAACGGATGAAAATTTAGGTTTACTGCTATTATAAATTTAGTAAAAAAAAAAAGAGCACAGTGGCTCGTGCAATATGCAACCAATGTAGCATAAAATTATTAAAATCCCGGATTCAGCATCTGACGATCTGATAATAACTTGTCAATTATGGAAATATAACAATTGTGTTCCACCGTTACAAAAATTCTCTTTTTTATATTCCCCATTAGGGTCACAAAATCTTTAATTATGAATTTTGGCATATTATGAATCAACGCCAATGTCAATCAACTAAGTAGTGAATTTAATTTCTCCTCCCCAAAATTACATACCCTTTACAAGATAACTTTGCCGAAAAAAGGGCAGGCAACTTACGGACACTAAAAAAAAAAATGACCGCACAAGACAATGCTGATAAAACTCTCAATAATGACTACATTATTAAACAAGTTCTAATAACCGGACCTGTTCTAGAGGCGCAACGGGCTACATTTAGCAATCTGTACATACGATCTTTTTCCTTTGCATATCGCGGTTTGCAACTTGACCTACCACAGGAACAAACATTGGATTCATTTCTTGAACATTCCTTTAATTCTACTTGGTCTCTAATACAATCAGGAAAACTACAATTATGGATCGAGGTTTCTAGAGACTCTCCAGAGCTTGTGGTTGGTTTCATGTGTATCCAAACGAAAGACGATATCTGCTATATCGAGCAGATGGCAGTTCATCCAGATTTTCATCGCAATAAGATTGGTTCGAATCTCCTCCAAGTGGTCAAAGAGCGTTACCGTCTCATCTGGCTACATACACGTCATATCAATGAGGTTGCAATTTCATTCTACACACGACATGGCTTTATTCGCTCGGATGCTGATGACGATGATTCGGTGTTTCCCACTGAGTTTCCCTCACGTTCATCAAAAACTTATATGCTGATGAAAAGAGTGATATCTTAATGACGAATAAAAATTTTATTAGGATTAGAATGATAAATGATAATATATAATATAGTTAAGATTCTTTTTTATTATATATTGAATATCATTAAAAAAAAATCATTTTATTTTAGGGGCATAAATAAATTTAAATTATTAAATTATTTCGATTTTACTGATTTTTGTGGCGCATCAGTCTCCATTTTTTTTTTTTTTTGCGTAACATTTAACGTTTCAAAAAAAAAATTAAAACTGATACTATGATTATAAAAAAATTTATTTTCTTATTTCTAATATTCTTATAAGAACGCTGAATCTCGATTAATTGGATCAATCGTACGTCTAGGACAAACATTTAAAAAAATTTAAAAAAACCCTTTAACTGGTGTTAATATAAATAATATTACAGAACATATCGATATTATTAATGATGTTTTTAAAAATACTTGCTTAAGGATAGCATAGCGGACATCCTTATATCACTTTGCCGATCTTTGCCGATCATATAGTAAATTAGGTGATATCAGACTTTAAAGCTTCGGCCAAAGCCACAGAAATTCGGCCGAAGCTTGAAACTTTTATGGGCTATAGATCAATGGCTTTAAAATTAATGACCGAAGTAACACAGTAAAATTTTAGGTAACACAAAAGTTATGGTTAAAATTGTACTTGCAATTATACTTCTATAATTTATATAATAATTAGTAATTTTTAAAATGTCATTTCTCAATCAATTTTGTATGAATATTTATGAATTTACTACCAAAATGTTCGTCTTGATGAGACAAATATAACAAGTTATAAAACATTAAATTCTAATCACTGGTTGACAAGATAATGCAAAATTACTTTTAATTTTTTTACTAAAGCTTATAATTTATTAATTTAAAAATAAATAAATTTTATTTTGTCACACTAGTAGACATTACATGATAATAATATATTTATAATAAAATTTAATGCACGTAAATTAAATATTAAGCATATATATATTGTGCAAAATTTTTCAATAAAAGTTAATCAACAAGCATTTTATTAAAATTTTAAAAGTTACTATTAGTAAAAATGACTAATAATAGCAATCACTGTGCATATAACCCCCTAATTTGCTTTATTATAGTTAACATAATAAAATTTTTGGCACAGCATCCTCTTCCAACATATAACACATATGTAAAGTTTAAAATCAACCAAAATTTATTTAATTGGTTAAATTAACGATTTTTGAATTTATAATTCTGGCCGAAATTTCCTTAATTCTGGCCAAAATCGTAATTCTGACCTAAATTTGGTTAAAATTGAAAATTTCAGGCCAAATATAACACTTCATTTATACAAAATAACTCTCAAACTAAATATGAGAAATAAAACTTCTAAATGGCCCCTAAGTGTTTATTAAAAAATTTCTTCAAATACATTTTGTTTTTCAAGTTGGATCTTAATTAGAAGTTGATGTATTTTTTTCATTAAAAATAAAAAATTAATGCAAAAAACTTGTCATTTGTCAACCATAACGAGTATTATAAAAATTTAAATTAAAATAGAAAATATTTTATATCATTATATAACAGGTAAAAAGTTAAAATACATAAATCTAAATAATTTTTTAATACAATAAATATAATTTAAATTCATCAAAAAAAATTTTTTTGCTTTTTATTTTATTTATATAATTAAATTGTAAAATTTCTTTATTATTTTAGTTGTTTTAACTGTAAAATAAACTACCTATTAATTTCAAGAACAATTAAATATTAAAAAATATCTTTTTTACAATAAAAATCTAATATTTAAATATGATTGAACAGAAATAAATTGGTTAAAAACAATGAAAATTTTGTATTATTTTTTAGTTAAAAATAAATATATTACCTAAAAATGAGCTTAATAATGTTATTCTCCTCTTGTTTACTAATGATAAATAAAAATTTGTCATTATTTCATATTAATAAACAGAAAAATATTAATAGATTCAATAATAACTAAAAATCTAGTTGGATAACCAGCACTATTACCTTAATAAAAGTTGTTTCTTTTGTAAATTTATGGCTAAAAATAAGATATTTATTATTAGTTAAAAATTTCTTTTTAAAATTTTATGACATAAAAAATCTTTTTTTTTTTAAAAAAAACAGTTTTTTCGTATTTATACAAAAACTAATTGAAAAACTGCCCTTATAACCTTAGAAAATCATTTTCCTCGTGCAAATTTACATATATTTTTGCTATTAATATTATGTGTTTGTCCATACTTTTATAAAGATCTCAAAAAATAGTAGTTTTTAAACGTAAATTTCATGTATATGCAAAGAAAAAAAAATAATTGTAAAAATGGAAAATTAGTTTTAAAAACTGATAAAGCACATGACAATCTATGATATTACTTAATTTGTATAGAAGTTGCATATTAATTATAAAATGAAGTAACTTGATTATAGTTACACAAATTTCTTTTAATATGAAAATAATCTACATGTTACATGCGCGGTGATTGATAGTGTTATTCTAATAAAATTCAATATATAATAAATTTGAATAAATATTAAGTTGTTTGTAAAGTTTAATAAGTAGAATTTTTCAATTAAAACTAATTAATTGAATTTTAACAATGTGATAAATCAAATAAAATGATCAGCAATGATTGGCAAAATTGTGATTAAATAGGGATGTCTGCTATGTTCTTAAGGATAATGATACTTTTAGAAACGCACGTGAACAATTTGAAAATGACAAATGAAAGTATGATGATGACCATTTTTATTAAAAGTAAAAATTTACTTATTTTTTAAAATTATCTGCTATAGTTTTGATAAAGCAAATTTATTAATATAAGTTTGCCAAAATGACGAAATAGGAACTATATACTTTGATCAATGATCTCTGAAGTTTCATCATTATTCCTGTATTGCAACTGTTGTAACGCTTTTTCATCTTCCAGTCTTAAAGGACTACTGAGAGGCCAATTAAGTCTAACCATCTTTACGAATGTTTGAGATTTATAGATTTATACAGTATTAGTGTTATATAATGATTTACAATATTTATACTAAAGAATAAGCGGATTCATATTTTGTTTGCAGAATTGAATCAGATAATCTGATTGGTGATGGCTAAAAAATTAAGGAATAACCAGTGAATCCTATGTATACTTGCCATCTATTTAGAATCCCATCCCATCCTATTCCATCCCATCCCGTCCCAAATCCCAAATCCCATACCCATTCCAATCCCAAATCAGTTCCAAATCCCAATCCCATCCTATCCTAAATCCCAAATCCCAATCCCAAATCCCATTTAATTATATTGAAAATATTCATGGTTTTTATAATTTTTTTTTTTTGGTTTCAAACTTTTTTATATAATATTTTTATTCCTTAATATTTTAGTAATATTTTGTCACTTTACAATTTTTTGTATATTTAATCAATAATAAATAATAAATTTTATATATATATTAATAATTGAAATTTAAAGTCTTTTGTTAATTTTTTTTTAATTAAGTGCTAAACTTTTTTTGTCAGATACTAAGCCATTTTTGTTATATATTAATATTATTTTTGTCAAATACTAAGCCATTTTTGTTAAATACAAACCATTATTGTCAGATACCAAGTCATTTTTGTTAAATACAAACCATTGTTGTCAGATACCAAGCCATTTTTGTTAAATACAAGCCATTTTTTTAATACCAAGCTATTTTTTGTTAACCATAAATATAAATACAATTAAGATTCCAATTTTAAAGTTGCATTTATGATGATTTGGCTAATAGCCTTTTATGTAATGTTTGATTAATGGCTTTTGATTTAATGTTTAATTAATGGCTTTTTATTTAATGTTTGATTAATGGCTTTTATTTAATGTTTAATTAATGGCTTTTTATTTAATGTTTGATTAATGGCTTTTTATTTAATGTTTTATTAATGGCTTTTTATTTAATGTTTAATTAATGGCTTTTTTATTAAGTATTTTAAATAGTGGCTTTTGTTAAGTGCTAAGCCTATTAAGAATTAATATAATTTTAATGTGATTTTTATAACTTTTATATTGTATTTAATTTATTAATATAAATACAGCTAATGAAAATACAACTAAATTTTTTTTTTTTTAAATAAGAAAATAAAATTTCTTTTTAACAAGTCAACCTATTAAGGCCATTATTTTTAAATATAAAAATAATTTTCTTTTTAAACAAATTATTTTATTATTTTTTTTTTTTTTAAAAAAAATCTATTTTAATAATGGTAAATATATTTATGTATTTGTATTATTTATATATTTTATATAAGTATTAAATAAATTTAACACTTTATTTAATTATTCATGGGTCACACTTAGCTGAGCTAGGGTGGTTATTTATGTATTGTATATAATATTTGATTTTGAATATTAAACAATAAAAATAACACGACCTTTGAATTAAAAAAAAAAAAAAAAAAAAAACACTTTATTTAATTTAATAAAGTACTGATAATAGTATTTTTGATAGTATGAGTACTATATTAGATGATGATAATTTGAATTATCTAAATCTAAACATTAATTTAAATGAATTGAATACACCAAATGATATAGAAAATAATTCTTTAATCTTAGTTCAAAAAAAAGTAGGCAAAAAAAAGGATAAAGTATGGGAATACTTTAATGTTATAGATATTCCAAATGACTCTTATAAAAATACAGTATGTAAATTTTGTTTAGCAACTTGAAAACGTGGAAAATTAATTGAAATGAAATCCTATCTAGCTTTAAGATGTCCTAAAGTTACAAATAATATTAAAATAGAATATTTATATGCAATATTATTGAGTAAAAATAGCAATTCTGCACAGTCTACTACTAGTACTAATTATAAAAAAGATGATAATAATTAGGGTTTTACATGAATCAGATCAGATCAGATTTTACCAGATTTAAATCTGATCTGACAAATCTGGATCTATCAATTTTAAATCTGGATCTGAAATTCAGATATATATTTGAAATCTGAATCTGATTTGCAGACCTAAATTTAAAATTCAGATCTGATTTGAGTTTGATTTGAATCTAACCTGAATCTGATCTGAATTCGACCAAATTCAGATTTAGATAACAATAAAAAAAATGATTTTACGCTTTTTTAAAATCGTTAATAGTTAATAAAAAAATGATTCTACATTTTTTTTTAAAATCATTTTAGTGAAAGAATGATTTTTAACGTATTTTTTAAAAATCATTTTAATAAAAAAATGATTTTTAACAGTATTTTTTAAAATTGTTTTAATGAAAGAATGACTTCAACAGTTCTTTTTAAAATCATTTTAATAAAAAAATGATTTTAACAGTTTTTTTAGAATTGTTTAATAGAAAAAATAATTTTACATTTTTTTTCAAAATTGTTTTAATGAAAGTATGTATTTTTTAAAAAAATTATTTTAATAAAAAATGATTTTACACTTTTTTAAAATCGTTTAATAAAAAAAAATGATTTATGTTTTTTTAAAAAATCATTTTAGTAAAAAAATGATTTTTAACATTTTTTTAAAAAAATCGTTTAATAAAAAATAATTTTAACTTTTTTTAAAAAAAATTGGTTAATAAAAAATGATTTTTAACATTTTTTTTAAAATCATTTTAATAAAAAAAAATGATTTTACGTTTTTTAATATCGTTTAACAAAAAAAACAATTTTACTTTTTTTTTAAAATCATTTTAATAAAAAAATGATTTCAACGTTTTTTTTAAAAATCATTTTAATAAATAAAAAATGATTTTAACAGGTTTTTCCTAAATCGTTTAATAAAATAAAATAATCTAATATTTTTCTAAATCATTTATTTAAAAAATAATTTAACATTTTTTTCATTAAAAAATAATGTTATTCAAAAAAATGCCAATTTCAGCATTTTTTTCATAAAGTAATGTGAAAAACTGTCATTTTGGCATATTTAATAGGTTGCGGTTCTGTTCTGATATTTTTTTTAAAATTTTATAAATAAAAATGTGGAACCGCCTGTTCTGATGTTTGTTTTTTACAACTTGGTATGTAAAAAACGCTGGAAGCATCTGTTCTGGTATTTCTTTTGCATGCAACTTCATATATTTAAAATGCCAAAATTATCTGTTCCAGTATTTTCTTTTGCAATTTTATAAACAAAAATGCCTAAATTAACAGATCTTATGATCTGATCCTGATCCAGTGGATCTGATCTGAATTCAATTCGATAGATTCAAATTATACAATTTCAAATCTGAATCTGAATCCAATCCACAGATTATAATACTATAATCTGATCTGGATCTAACCAGATCAGATTTTTTGTGGAACCCTAATAATAATGTACCTGATTTTGCAAAAGCTCATAAAGTTTTAACATAGTTCTTCGTATGTTGTGAAATTCCCTTTACTATTGTAGATTCTCCTTTTTTTTATGATTTTATAAAGAGTTTGTACTTTGAATATGAATTACCAAAGTAAACAATTCTTTCAACTACTTATTTGAATGCAAAAACAGCTAATATAACATTAAAAATTGAAGAAGAATTGCATCAAGCAAAGGATTTAACTTTGGGTTAGAATTTTTAATTATTAGTATTATTATATATTTATATTATATATTTTATTAAAATATACGGGTCGAATAGGACCCTGAACTATATATAAATAGGTCAGGGGTTGAGTTTGCTTATTGATCATATAAAATTTTTAAAAAGTTGCTTATTTCAGGGGATTTTTAAAAATTTCTTATCCTACATACCCCTGTATTTAAAAGATCTACTGATTGGATTTTAATGAAATTTATATCATTAGATTCATCTTAATGAGACAAATCTAATAGTATAATTTTATTTTGATAGTATTAATATTGACCAAGATATCCTAAATTGAAAATTTTACTATACATCATATCTGACCTAAATGAGAGATATTTGGGATCCTGGTCAAATGGTGGCAAATCAGTCACCAATCAGCTATCAATCAGGTATCTTATTGATAACTGATTGATTCAATAAGTATTCAATCAGGTGGCTGATCAGTGTTGGCAAGTGACATGAAATGATACAAATGATATTAGTGACATATCACATGTCATTATATCATTTCAAAAGGCAAATGACAAATGATTATCATTTAAAATATATCATGTGACCTGTAATATATTTTGCATATTTATTCTGTTAACTTTTTATTACATTAGATATTTAATTCAAGTTTATCATTGAACTAATATAAACTGGCATTTCTAAAGATTCATTAAATAAATTAAGTAGATTTCATTTAGCTAATGGATTATCTACTGGATGAATATCCTGCCCACCTATTTCAAAATTATAAGTTTCTTCATTTATAACCATCATCGCTATCTAAATGATTTTCTTTATTACTGACAAAAACGCGAAAAAAAATTAAAATTTTTAGATTCATTTTGCATAAAATAAAATGTTATCACTTATTTTTTTTTTCCAAATTTAATAAACAAAATATGTTCATGAAGCTATTTTGGGTATACACGCCTAAAAGAATTACCATTAAGAAATATTTTTGCCGCAAAATGTATCATCAAATGATAATGATATTATCATTTAAAAATGACACATGTTATTTCGTCACTTGTCATTTGTAAATGACATTTATTTTAAATGATACGAATTCTTATATCATTTTGATATCATTTGGGATCATTTAAAAATTAGCCAAATGACATTGTCATTTGCCATCACTGTGGCTGATTGATAGCTAATTTCTGCCAGATCTGTCATCAATCGGGCAGGCTGATTGATGGTCAACTGATGGTCAACTGATGGTCAATTGATGGTCAATTGATAGTTGATTGATAGTTGATTTATGGTCGATTAATGGTCAAATTATGGTCAAAATATGGTTAAATTAAAGTCAAATTAAGGTCGAATTAAGATCAAATTAAGGTCAAATTATGGTCAAATTATGGTCAAATTATGGTCAAATTATGGTCAAATTATGGTCAAATTATGGTCAAATTATAGTTGAATTATGGTCGAATTATGGTCAATTTATGATCAATTTATGATCAATTTATGGTCAAATTATGGTTAAATTATATGGTCAAATTATAGGATCAAATTATGGTCAATTATAGTCAATTGATGGTCGAATGACTAATTTTTGTAGAATCATATAATGAATAATAAAATTTATTATAGCACATAATAAAACACATAGTATCTTTATTTATATTAATAACAGATAAGTATTTAAAATAAAAACATTTATCATAATAATATATTAGTATATGACTAATAAAGTTAGTAATATTTAATAAGTAAATAGTAAAGCGTAAATATAAAAAGTTAGTAATAATTATAATAAAATACACAAATACAAAAAGTAAGTATTATGAAGAGTTTGATAAAATTTATAAAAAAAAAAAAAAATACGTGATGATGTTAGTAAAATATATAAAAAAAAAGAATAACATTAGTAATAATAAAATACACAAATACAAAAAATTAGTATTATGAAGAGTTTGATAAAATTTATAAAAAAAAAAAGAAAAATACATGATGATGTTAGTAAAATATAAAAAAAAAGAATAACATTAGTAATATTAAAAAAAGGTAAAGTTAATATTATAAAATAAAATATAGTCAGTAATCATTATCATAAATTTAATGACAAAAATACAATAATTAATATACCTATAAAATGTAATGAGAGTAAGAAGAAAACAGAAAAGAAAGAGTGTATGATTTTTGAAAAATAAACAGAGTCGCATTTGGTTATTTATATGCATGTTAAGATCAGGTCACGTGTATAAAGATCAGACTGAATTTTGATTGGTTAATAATAGAAAACTACTATCGTTATTTGTAATTTTTTATCTCATATAGTCATATATTATAATTTGCCTTGAACTTTTGGATAACTAATTTTTTTAATAATATTAACTTATGTAATATAAATTTAATAAAAAGTGTATTATTTTTTTAAAATGTTATGAAATCTAAAAAAATCTTCTATTAAAAATATTTCATACAAACTCTTAGAAAACCTCAAAAAAAAAATCTATTTATCAAAAATATCCTATACGAATCTTAAGAAATTTTAAAAGAAAATTTCCTATCAGATACCCCATACGAACTCTTCCCATATGAACATTTAGAAATCTCTCTCAAAAAAATTTTCTATCAAAGAATCCCATGCGAATCCTTTCCATATGAACCCTAAGAAATTTCACAAAAAAATTTCCTATCAGATATCCCATACGAACTCTTTCAATATGAACTCTTAGAAAATCTCTTAAAAAAAATTTCTATTAAAGATATTTCATACAAACCCCTTATTATATGAACAACTGGAAAATCTTTATTAAAATATATATCCCATACGAACTCTTCACACATGAACTCTAAGAAAATCTCTTAAAAAATTTTTTATCAAAGAATCCTATATAAACCCTTTCCATATGAATTCTTAGAAAATCTCTTAAGAAAAATTTTTCTATCAGATATCCCATACAAACACTAGTCAAAAAAGGACAATTTGGCCTAAATTTGACCAGGTCGAATATAGGTCGAATGACAATCTAACCTATGTCAAATTGAGGCTGATTTTTTTGGCGCATTTAGGGTGCCAATCATCTCAAATTCAGAAAGAAAATTTGACCATCATTTTACCTATATTAGGACATTATTACATATTTATTCGACCCTAAAAAAAACTATATTCAACTACTGTATATAATCCGAATATAATTGATAAATAGGTCGAACTAGAGGTTTTTCAAGGTCGAATAATAAAGCATCATTTTGTATTTTATAAGCAAATAAAAACCATTTATTTTATATATATTGATGTATATAGTATATAGTAATACAAGATAATTATATAAACCAACCCGTATATGATCAACTGTACAAAAAAAATATAAAATATCCAGTAATAATTATATAACCAAAAAAAATAAATATAAAATATATTAATAATATTCGTCTGCATCAAATATTTCATGGAGTTCTTCGTCTTCCGTTGCCCTTCCTTTTCCTTTTCAGTTTTTTTCAGCTTTTTGTTGCTAATATGATACAACATATGATATAAACAAAATTAATTAATGATATTTGCGACATAAAAATATTAAAATAATTTAACTTACTGTTGTCGAACTTTTGCCAATCTCATCCAAATCTTCAGGTCTAGTTGAATTCATTTCCGCCAAATTTAACAAGAAATCTGAATATGGCTCTGTTAAATTCGGTTCTATTAGCACACGATCCTTGTAAGATTGAATCAAATCATCAACCATGTCATCATATTCGCTAACGCCAATTGTTTTGTTTGTTTCATCTGTCTTGTACATTTTCGTTTTATCGAGCGCCCATTCAGGCGCATTCTCGAGAGGTTTACTAGACATAAAGTAAATATCATCATTATAAATTCGCTCCCGTTGCTTTTTTGCGCGTTAAATATATTCTGCTTCAGGGTCTAATACGTCTCGTAATAGCTGTTTTAACTATTAAAACAAAGATAAACAAATATCGAATAAATATTAAAATAGGTTAGGAGCAGTAATCACTTTAATACCTCGTCTGAATGCTATGACCGATCATATACATGCAAGAACTGCTTATTATCAGGCAATTTCTGTCTTGAATCGTCTTCAGAATCTGATTGCTCAATGGAATGACAATCATTCTGTACAAGCATTGGTAATAATTCGTCTTTATCGAATTCCTTTATGTTGGCATCATTTCTTTCATATAATTTTATTGCCGCCTTTACTCGTCTATTTTTTTTGTTGAATATATAAAGATTAATTTCAAATGACTAAAAAGAAGTGCATTAAAATAAAATACTGTTCACTTCAGACAATCGCGTATTCACGTACATCCTACGGTCAACTTTGTCTAATTGGCCTGATAGTTGTTTCCATTGTCTATCTCTTTTATGCTTGTGAATTGATTGTAACCAGTTTGACAATTGGGTTACAGACAGATTATAATGTCCACTCATCAACCTCTTTAATTCAGGTATCAATTTTTCGTATATCTTTGCTGTCTGTTCACTAAAAGTCTTGCCGTAATCCAACTGATATTCTTCAGGTATTTGACCTTTCAAGAGGTTCTTCATTTCGTCCTAAACAATAAGAGGAAATAATAAAAGCTGTATATATACATTAACACAATTCGGCTGCAAATAGTCTTGTAAAATTCTTACTCTTGCAGCTGAAGCGGTAACTTCATCAGGCGATTTCTCTCTCAATTTTAATCTTTTATTGAGGCGTTTTGGTGAATATTACTGTGGAGAATCGATAGTCTTTCGAGATGTGCGAAGTTGCTTGAGCCATTGAAGTTCTTCTTGGAGAGTTTTATTCTCTTCACATAATTGGTTCGATTCATCACCAAAAATTTCATTAAACTGCTGTAGTAAGGAATTCTCCTCCTCGACCCTACGAACACAGTCTTGCAAATTATCTATTTTTCGTTTCATTTCTGATACTTTGACCTTTTCCTGATTCAATTTGTTCTGTAGTCAAAGGGTTTCATTTTTTAAATTTTCTAGCTCTAAATTACCTATTTTAAATTATAAGGATATGTATTGAATCGTAACGAACAGATGTAATATAATAAATATTAAAATATAACAAAAAATTCAGTTTACCCGCTTCTTCATTACTCGGTCGAACATTTCTTGGTGCTCCTTCTTCGTGATGTGAACGGTAACTTTTCGGTACATTAATATTAGGATATCTTTTAATAATATCAAAAGTTCGTTGAGATTGAGTTTGAGTTTGACCTAATGAGGCTAAAATATCTTGCAAAACAACGAGTCTAAAGGGAGCTGTAGTATTAGTATTTAGTGATGTTGGTGTTGAAGCAATATTTTGTGGTGTGGCAATATTTCGTGGTGTAGACTAGTGTTTCGGGCGAAACTGGTTTCGCCCAAATGATCTACAAATTCATTTCCAAATTTGGGTTTCAGAAGTTTCGGATAGTTTTGGCTTATATGGGCGAAACTTGGGCGAAACGTTTCGGATTTTGAAAAATAGTTTCGCCTGAAACTATAGTGTAGACGAGGCGGTGGTATTAGTTGGTGTTGACGCTCGTGGTGTGGCAGGACTGGGAAATCTTATAATAGAGGTCACTGTAGCACCCGGCACACTAGTAAAGTTGATTAAATTTTTGATATATTCAATTTTTAATGAAGCCAAAATGTGTGGACTAACAATATCTGCTTAAGATTAGAGTTAAATTCGCCATTTATACACTCAATTTAAATTTTTATATATTCTATGTAACACAATAGGGTGGTTCGCATAATTAATAAATTTTTTTAAAAGTGGTTCGCATTATTATAAAAATTTTTTCAGAAAATTTAATGATCTCAGTTAATATTAATTTTACAAGAATAATTTATGGTTCATTATATTCTTCAGACATTCCTGTGTAGGATTGTTAGATTTTTAAGTCAATTACTGATGCAAAATATTTTTAATTTGGGTAAACTCACCAATTTACTATTGTCCGGTGACCTCTATTATTAGTTTTCCCAGTCCTGGTGTGGCAATATTTCGTGGTGTAGTATTAGTTGGTGTTGACGCTCGTGGTGTGGCAATATTTTGTGGTGTAGTATTAGCTGGTGTTGACGCTCGTGATGTGGCAATATTTTGTGGTGTAGTATTAGTTGGTATTGACGCTCGTGATGTGGCAATATTTCGTGATGTAGATGAAACGGTGGTATTAGTTAGTATTGGTGTTGAAGCAATATTTCGTGGAGGAGTTGATGTTGTATGTGGTGATGGTGTAGACGAACCAGCAATATCTGGTGAAGAAGCATTTGGTTTTGATGGTTTCTTACAAGCCATTATTGTTTTAAAATTATTTTTATTTTTTATTATTATTTTTTAAAAAAGAAAAAAGGGCGATTTTTTTGTATGGAACGAGGAAATTGGACCACTATTTATATCTATTTCTTTACTATCAAATTAGACTTTTAACAATTAACGATCACAAACATTTGTATAAAATTAGACTTTCAATAGGCGTAATCAAATTAGACTAAAACTTTCGCATCAAATTAGACTTTTAATTAATTAAACATATATTAAACATATCAAATTAGACTTTCAATCATTAGCCGTTAATGATCAGATTAGACTTAAACTTTCGCATCAAACTAGACTTTCAATTAATTGAACAGTTAAATCACATTGAGTGTATGGTATGATATATATTTTATTTTTTAAATTTCAGTTTTTGTTTAATTTTCTATTCAACTTCTTACGTCTAATTTTTCGTATTCAAATTTGTCTATTTTGTTAATTATACCATCAATATTATTTTAAAACGGAATATAATCACAATATCACTAAAAATTTGACATCACTAAAAATTTGATATTAATAAAAAAACCAAAATAATACTAAAAATTCGACATCACTAAAAATTTGATATTAATAAAAAAACCACAATATCACTAAAAATTCAACATCACTAAAAATTTGATATTAATAAAAAATCACTATTAATTAAATATAACAAAGTATATTATAACTTTATTCAACGTAAAAATTATATTACAACTTTATTGTATCTGACTTTTATCAAAAAATGAAAAAAGGGGAAAGAAAACGCATTGCTGCTAATATTATAGACGAATATAATAATCCTAGTTCATCGACCTCTGAACAAACATCTACTGAATTTACGATCAGAAAATCAAGAGAGAAGGTTCTGTGCTTTTGCAGCCATTGTAATGGGAAAATGGTCGATCTGTGTATGAAGGAGGAATATGAGCAAACGAATGAGCAAACGACTTCTTTGGAACTATTAAATCGTGATAAGGCTCCAACGTCTCAAGAGTTAGTAGAACTGATTGATTCGACAATATCGTTAGCAGAACCACAAGATACGACAATGTCTATTGATACACATTCTGATAATGATACGTATGAGGAACAGAAATATATATTTCTTTCACACAAAAAAAGAGCAAAACCAGGCACATTTTGTCGTATCACTGAAGTTGAGCTAGTCGCTGAAGATTCCTCTTATAATGTGCCAGCTGAATATGACACGGATGATATCTACACTAGTGAATCTTCGACATAAAAAGATTCTCCTAATGATGAATATAACAATTTTTCAGATAATTTTAAGAATTACTCTCATTCTATGTTCGACATATCGAATATTTCAGACACACCAGATATTTCAGAATTACCAACAGATGAATTAATTAAAGGGATTTTGATATGGATTATGAAGTTCAGGTCGAGTCATAACATACCAAATACCGCAATTGAAAAATTAATACAATTTATTAAAATAATATTGAAAGTATGTAAAAATATCAATTACGAATCATTCCCAAATTCATTGTACATGCTAAGAAAAAAGTTAGAACTTTTCGATCAATTTACGCAGTTTGCAGCCTGCCAAAAATGCCACAAATTATACAAAAAAGAGGAGATAATATCAAAAGATAATAATACCGTTATGAAATGCAGCCATGTCGAATTTCCAAATTCGGCTATAAAGAGATTAAAACAATGTCGTACTCCTTTAGGGAAGAAAATTTCTTTAAATAATAGTATATCAATTGTTCCTGAATTAATTTATCCGGTCTCGAGTATACAACAGCAGCTTTCTAGTATGTTCAAGCGGCTAGGATTTGAAGAATTACTGCGGCATTAGACACGTCATTTAATAATTGACAATGTTCTATCAGATATTTATGACGGCCAAATATGGAAAAATCTTAATGAATCGTCTGAACAAGGGTCAAATAACTTTTTCTGACCAGACAAGGCTGATGCTCATCTAGGATTAATGATGAATTTGGATTAGTTCCAGCCTTACGAAGGAATGATTTACAGTACAGGTGTAATATACGCAGTAATATGCAATCTACCTTGGGATGTTCGATTTAAGCCCGAAAATATGCTTATACTCGGCATATTACCAGGGCCTGATGAGGTTAAATTGCATAAAGTTAATCATTATCTTTCGCCAATAATAATGGAATTAGAGTCACTTTGGGAAGGCGTGAATCTTAATCGCACTAATGAATGTCCAAATGGCAAAGATATTTGAGCTGCATTAATAATTGCTTCATGCGATATTCCTGGAGCTCGAAAATTATGCGGGCATATCTCTGTCCTCGCATCATGTCATCGATGCGAAAAAAGGGCCAATAATCGCAATTTTGGTGGCATGGCGGATATGAGCAACTGGTTTATCATGAAAGATCCAGTAGAGCATCGTCAAAAGGCTTTGGAATGGCGACGATGCAAATCTAACGCAGAAAGAGAGAGATTCGTCAAGGTGAATGGCATAAGGTGGTCTGAAATATTAAGACTCTTGTATTTTGATCCGATTCAGTTTGTTGTTATAGATCCAATGCACTGCCTTTTTCTAGGAATCGCAAAATGGATAACAAAACGAATATGGATCGATGAAGATATATTAACAGAAAAAGCTCTTCAATCAATTCAAAAGAAAATGAGCGAATTTAAGCTACCATCAGATTTGGGATGAATTCCTGGTAAAATCCATTGCGGTGAAGGTTTTTCTAACTTTACCACTGATCAATGGCGCAACTTTTTCCTAATATACGCCACTGTTGTATTATGGAATCATCTTCCGAATAAAGATCGCAAAATTTTTACGTATTTCGTAAGAGTTTGTATGATTTTGGTTAGACAAATTGTGAAGATTAACGATATGAAAGAAGCCCATAAACTTTTAGTAAAGATAATTAAATTGATCGAAGAGCATTATAGCGAAGGAAAAATAACGCCAAACCTCCACCTATCATTACATCTATGTGAGTGCTCTTACGATTACAGACCCCTATATTTGTTCTGGTGCTTTAGCTTTGAACGAATGAATGGCATATTAGGTAATTCAAATTTAAATTCATTTGCTGTGTCGATTTTTCGAATTATATTATTCCATTAAGCAAAGATTAATAATAAAATATTTATTAGGATCGTTGCCTAATAGCCACCGCCAAATTGAACCTGAAATAATGCGTCGATTGACAACCAAAACACAAATAAATGATATTATCAGCTCAAGTTCAGAAGTAATTGGCATCGAATTACTCAATAAACGACTTTCTGTCGATTCTGTTTCCGAATTTCCAATAAAATGAAATGTATCAATTTTTGATGAATTCCAGAAATATATTGGAATCACCAATTACAGGTTGCGAGGAATTTCCAGGTATATTTTTAGTATCGCGATCTGAAGATATTCGTCTTGATGAACAAATCTATGATTTACTTATTGAATATTATAAGGATACATATGTAGATTCTATATTCAGAAAACCGTTCACAGAAAATTTACCCAATTTGACGATCGTTATCAACAAAGCAAATCAATATGGAAGATGTCAAATCAGTGCAGAAATTTTTGGATCTGCTGCTGCAACACAACATATTAAGAGCTCATTTGTCTTAGTTAAATTTATTAATCGTAATGGGAATAGCGTCGATACTTACCCAGGTCAAATCCAATTTTTTTTCGAACATAGCGTTCATTTATCCTCCCATAATTTGACACACAAATTGGCTTACATCAAATGGTACAAACTGGCAAATTTGACATCCCGATTCCATTTCAGTATTGACGATGATGTCGAAACTTGTAACGTCGAATTATGGAAAGATAGTTTCTATTTGAGCAGTAGAGACAATATAATCCCAATACACAACATTTTAGGTCGGTTTATACCTGTAAAATACAAAAAATCAGATCGATTTAATGCCAAAGAATATTTAGCCGTTATTCCTATAAATAGAAAGTTCCATTTGCATTGATTTAATATAATATTTATACTAGTCTGAATTGTTTAAACATTTTTTAACAAATATTGTATCATTGTTTTTTATTATACTTAATAATATTAATATAGTAAATATATTATAACCATTATTTAATATAGAAAAGTGAATACAATTCGGCCATTATTCATGTGAGGCCGAACATAGTTTAATTTTTATTATACGCAATTTGACCATCATTCGGCTGGATCGAATCAGAGTCGAATATAGATTGAATTGCATATCATTACTAATTTAGGTCAATTTTTTTAAAAATTGGCCAAATCTAGGCCAGATTTTTTGGAGGCCGAATATTCCTTTTTCGACTAGTGGAACTCTTAGAAATAAAAAAAATCTATTTATTAAAAATATCCTATATGAATCTTAGGAAATCTCAAAAAAAAATTTCCTATCAGATATCCCATACAAACTTTTCCAATACAAACTCTTAGAAAATCTCTTAAAAAAAATTTTCTATCAAAGATATCCCATATTAGGGCTCCGATCGGTTCGGTTCAGTTCGGTTTTTGCAAAAACCGATACCGAACCGAATTAATCGGTATCAGTATTAATGATTACCGAAACCGATCGGTAATTACCAAAAACTGAACCGATTTACCGAACGAGTTTAGTAAAAAAACGTTTCGCAACGTTTTTTATTAAAGTGACAAAAAAAAACGTTGCGAGACGTTTTTTTTATATTAAATCGTTTTATAAAAACGTTTCGCAACGTTTTTAAATAAAAAGGAAAATAACGTTGCGAAACGTTGTTTTCTATATTAAATTTCTGATGTAAAAAACATTTCGCAACGTTTTTTACAAGTTTCGCAAAAATAACGTTGCGAAATGTTATTTTTTTATATCAAACGTTTATGTAAAAAACGTTTCACAACGTTTTTTACAATGTTCGCAAAAATAATGTTGCGAATCGTTATTTTTCATAATAAATTGTTTATGTAAAAAACGTTTTGCAACGTTTTTTACAAGTTCCGCAAAAATAACGTTGCGAAATGTTATTTTTTTATCAAATCGTTTATGTAAAAAATGTTTCGCAACGTTTTTTACAAGTTTCGCAAAAATAACGTTGCAAAACGTTATTTTTTATCAAATCGTTTATGTAAAAAACGTTTCGCAACGTTTTTTACAAGTTTCGCAAAAATAACGTTGCGAAACGTTATTTTTTATATCAAATGTTTATGTAAAAAACGTTTCGCAACGTTTTTTTTTAACTACATTATTTACGTTTTTCTTATAAAAAAAAACGTTTTTATTATCGGTAAATCGGTTCGGTAAATCGCAAAACCGATACCGAAACTGAAAGTTTCGGTTCGATAAATCATAAAACCGAAACCGCTCCGATACCGAAACCGGTCGGTACGGTTCGGTAATTACCGAAACCGATCAGAGCCCTATCCCATATGAACCTCCTACTATATGAATATTTGGAAAATCTTTATTAAAATATCCTATACGAACTCTTTTCACACAAACTCTAAGAAAATCTTTTAAAAAATTTTCTATCAAAGAATCCTATACAAACCCTTTCTATATGAACTCTTAGAAAATCTCTTAAGAAAAATTTTTCTATCAGATATCCCATACGAACTCTTAAAAATAAAAAAAAAATCTATTTATCAAAAATATCTTATACGAATCTTAGAAAATCTCAAAAAAAAATTTCCTATCAGATATCCTATATGAACTCTTCTTTTAGAAATATCTCTCAAAAAAATTTTTTATCAAAGAATCCCATGCGAATCCTTTCTATATGAACCCTAAAAAATTTCACAAAAAAATTTTTTATCAGATATCTCATACAAACACTTTTAATACAAACTCTTAGAAAATCTCTTAAAAAAAATTTTCTATCAAAGAATCCCATATAAACCTTTCCATATAAACTCTTAGAAAATCTATTAAGAAAAATTTTTCTATCAGATATCCTATATGAACACTTTCTATATGAACTTTTAGAAAATAAAAAAAATTTTTTATCAGATATCCCATATGAACTCTTTCCATACAAACTTTTAGAAATCTCAAAAAATAAAAATATCTCAATTTATCAAAAATATCCTATATGAATCTTAGAAAATCTATCAAAAAAATTTTCTATCAGAATTTAGAGTTTTAAAATAGTTTATAAATTAAATATTTTAAAATGATGTTATTGAAAAAATCTAAAAATCTGCTAATATATAATAAGCCAATTAGCAACCAATCAGTCATTAATCTGATATGGTCGATCAGTGACCTATTGATAACTGGTAAATTCAATCATACACCAATCAGTCATCAATCAGTCATATGACTGGTTGATAACTGATTTGGAATTTATACCTGATTGAAAGAATCAGTCATCAATAGGTATCCAATCGGTTACTAATCAGTCATATGACCGATTGGTGACTGATTTGACTTCATTTGACCTGTGATATTAAATATTTCTTATTATTAGGAGTTGACTGCCTACAGAGTATTTATGCATTTATAATTATAACTCCTACTTGATGCCAATATATATATTTACCATATATCACAGGTCACAGTACTCCAGGTATCTTGCAAATTTTGGGGGTTTTGGCCTGTACCCGGAGGTACTGTACACGGGTGGATACTATACATAGGGGGGGTACAGGATTTTTAAAATACCTGGGGTACATGCTATGTATAATACCCAGGTTTAATTAGATTGGCGAAATGCAAAAAAAATGCCAAAACTGATTGTTCCAGTGTTTTTATATGTAAAGTAAAAAAAAATGCCGAAACTGATTGTTCCGGCATTTTATATATATAAAAATGCAAAAAAAATGCCAAAACTGACTGTTCTGGCGTCTTTTATATGTAAAAAAAAAAAAAATGCCAAAACTGACTGTTCTGGCGTCTTTTATATGTAAAATAAAAAAAAATGCCAAAACTGATTGTTCCGGCATTTTTTATATGTAAAGTAAAAAAAACTGCCGAAACTGACTGTTCTGGCGTTTTTTATATGTAAAATAAAAAAAAAACGTTGAAACTGATTGTTCCGGCGTTTTTTATATGTAAAGTAAAAAAATGCCAAAACTGATTGTTCTGGCATTTTTTTATATATAAAAACGCAAAAAAAAATGCCGAAACTGACTGTTCTGGCATTTTTATATATATAAAAACGCAAAAAAAAAATGCCGAAACTGACTGTTCTGGCATTTTTTATATGTAAAGTAAAAAAAAATGCCGAAACTAATTGTTCTGGCATTTTTATATATCTGGAATATACATTATATATTGATTTAGTATTATACCCTGGGTATTTTACAAAATTTTAAGCTTTAAATTGGAATTCTCTATGTAAAGTATCCGGGTACTTTAAAATTCTCGCAAATTTCTTGAGAGGGGTACTATACATAGGAGGGGTACTGTGGCCCGTAATATACGGTAATTGAAGATTTTTCTTCTCAACAACATAAAGCTGACTTTAATGAACAACAAATGCTTAAAGTTATTGAAAAAATAGGTAAAAATAAATTTATAGCAGTTGTTTCAGATGCTGAAGCAGCTATGCAATCAGCTAAAAAAAAAGTAATGAGCAAATATCTGCATATAATGGCAGTTAGATGTATAGCACATTATATTAATTTAGTAACTAAGAATATAATTTCAATTGAATGGGCAAAAAAAGTACTTCAAAAATGTCAGAAAATTGTTTCATTTTTTCATGATAAACATAGAACTGGAGATGCATTACGTAAGGAAATTAAAAATTCTTTTTTCAAAGGAAGTTTAAAATTTTCAGTTAAAACACATTGAAGTACTGCATGAGATGTTTGTGAATCAGTTTTACACTTAGAAAATAATATTAAATTGGTTAGTATTTTTAAGAAATTCATTTTGTATTTATTTTATATATTAATATATACTAATATATTTTTATTTAATAAAGATTCTTAGTGAACAACCTGATATTTTTGTCAATGCACCTAATATTAAAACCATTATTCAAAATTGACAATTTTGGTATGATGTTGAACAATTAAAAATGGTTTTAAATCCTGCTGAAAATGCTGTAAAGGTTCTTGAAATTAACACAACTACATTAGCTGATTGCTTTATAGAGTTACTTAAAATGGCATAAGCAATATTAATAATTTCTTTTCCAAATCTTGATTTTAAGAAAAAATGTGTTGCTATTTTCAATAAAAGGTGAAAAGAATTTAATATTAATATTTATATATTAGCATTTTTTCTTCATCCAAAGTATAAAGGTAAGAAGTATATTATTAATGTTATTATTTAATAATTATTAATTTTACATATTTAATATATTCATATTATAAATTTTTAGCATCTTGCTTTCAGCAAGATATTTTTAAAAATACTATAGTTAAAGAGGCTATTAATATTTAAAAAACCAGTGTGGTAATGAAATAAATTCTAATTTTTTATATATACAGCTTGGTCTATATAAAAGTAGAGATGAACCTTTTAATGATCCATATGTAGAAGGCACTAGTACTCCTATAAATTGGTGGTCGTCACTAGAATTAAAAAAAGGAGAGGATCCTATTAAGAAACTTGTATTAAAGATGCATGAAATTATGCCTCACAATGCTGATTGTGAAAGAGTTTTTTCATATTGGGATAGTTCCTAAGTAAATGACATACTAAGTAAGTAAATTTAAAATATGCAAATATTATCTTTAATGATTTTATTTAATATTTTATTTTTTATAATAGAATTAATATCAAACGACTTCAATCAATAGCACAAATGCATTCATATCTTATAATGAATACAAAATCTAAACTGAAGTTTATAAATGATGAAATGACTTTAGAAGAATTTGATGAAACATTAAATCAAGTTGCATTATCGATCAATAATAGAATTGATTTATTTGATGATGATAATATAGAAGTTGATTTTGAAAATATTAATGAAATAGACGAAGCTATAGAGTTAAAAGGAATAGATAATAATGGGTTAGAAATTGAAAATATAATTGATTTATCAATAAGTCTCCTAGATAACAAATATGATAGACAAGTTGAAGTAAGTATAATGGACTATAGAGACTTAAATTTTGATGTTGATGATTTAATAAATAGTTTTGATAATTCGTTGTAATTAGTTTTTATTTTTTTATTTTATTTATTTATTATTTTATAAATTATTAAATAAAGTTTCATATAACAAAAAATTTTTTGTAATAAAAAATATATTTTTTTATAATAAAAAATATATTTTTTTATAATAAAAAAAATTTTTTCAATGATAAAAAAAAAAAAAATTAATGGGATATGGGATGGAATATGGGATATGGGAGATGGGATTTAGAATATGGGATGGAAATTTGGGATTGGAATAAGATTATAGCAAATGGAATGGGATAATGGGATATGGGATGGGATATGGGATAGGATGAGATATAGGATTCTCTCAATCCCATCAATATGGGGTGACAAGTATAACCTTATGCAGTATATTCCATTGTGTAATCTGGCCAAGTATATGCACATATATGATAGGACAATAGGTTATAATTAAGAATATAAGGCAGAATAGAGTAATAGGCATGTTTGATTATTCCAAACTTTGCAAATATTTCAAATTCCAATGCTAGAGGTAGTTCCTTAAGGACCAGATTTGGAATATTGATCAACGGCTCAGAGGAAGTTTGTTGAACCACATACATGTACAAATAAAATTTTTTCACTCATCCTCACATACTGCATTTTACATTCATGAATACTTCTCCTATTAGCAGAACAATCAAGATCTCTGCAAAATGCTCTGACTATTCATAATCAAATAACAGCTTTAAATTTACTGTACTCATAGAAATACTCTCAAAATCCTGGACTTTCCAAAAGTGTGTGAATTCTACAGTCTTAACAATGATCTAAATCCTAATACTGATCTGTACTCCTTTTTTTTTACCAATTTAAAACTTTGTTAAAATTTTACTTTTTCCCTCAACAGGGTATATAAAATGATAAAGATTGTTTATTTTTACTATTACTAACTCATACTAAAAAACTTGTCAAGGGTCAAAATGGATAAGAAAATCTTGATTATACAGTAGAAGGTTATTTAATTGGTAAGATCCTTAATATAATCAAAGTTAAGAAAAAAGAGATTTATTCAAGCATCTGTGAAGATGGAGTTAATCTTGATACATATATCTTTCTTATACAGATGGTGGTCAAAATTATTGGAATACTTGTAAGTATCTTATTACCAAATTTGATGAATAAAGCCTCATTAGATTCAACTCATCATGTCAGATCAAATGGTGGCCAACTTGTAATTCTAATTTTGATAAATCATAAAATAATTGCCAAAATATCCAAAATATATTTTTAAATATAACTCTACATCTATTAATCCTGAAGATATAATTTAGCCACCATCAGATTCGTCTTAATGATTCAGATATAATAAGTATTTAATTGTCAAATTTGAATTACTGGTTGGCAAGATATTATTACAAACATATTTTAACCAGAATTTTAATTTAGAAAAAATTGGATATTTTAATAATTATCTTATAATTTATCAATGTTAGATATATGAGCTAACTGCCATTTGATTTATTTTAATATACTAATATATCCAATGAGTTTTTATTCATCAAATTTGGATTACTGAATAATAAGATAATCATGTGTTTAGATAATTTAGATCATCATCTGTATAAATCAATGCTTAAAAAATGGAAATATACATTTTATTTCTTGTTTTATATTAGTTTACTTACAATATTTAGTTTAATAAATGCAAAACTGATAAAATTAATAATGGATAGGATATAAATAAGATGTTTGGGATTATTATTGATATATTTGATAATACTTTATAGAGTGCAGATTAGATAGTAAAGAAAAACCATTATTTAAAATATTAAAACCAGTAGTTATCATTAATAAAAATAATAATATGCAAATAGAAAAAGTTTTTGATCATATTGTATTACTGTTAAAAGCTGTAAAGAAATAAGAAATGTAATGCTGATAATAATGAACTTAAAGTCTAGAGTTTATTATAGTATAATAATTTCTAGTAATTTTTATTGCAGTCACATGTAATATTAATTCTAATCATGTAATGTTTTCAAGATATTATATACATACATTAGGAAATTTTATAGTGCGAAAAGTTGTGCAAGATTACGTATCATAATATTTTGTAAGTTTTCAGACCTGTCACAAGTTTGCGGAAGAGTAATATTTCATAACTTTTTAAAATATTTCAAAATATTATGATATGCAAAGTTTTGTAATTTTACGGTTCGTAATATTCTGTAATTTTATGCATTCGCAATATTTCGTAATTTTACATAATATTTGGTAAGTTTTCAGACCTGCCGCAAGTTTGCGTAAGCGTAATATTTTGTAACTTTTTAAAATATTTTGAAATATTATGATATACAAAGTTTCATAATTTTACAGTTCGTAATATTGTGTAATTTTATTGTGTAATATTTCGCAACTTTTTAAAATATTTTGACGATTTGTAATTTTACATAAATATTTTGTAATGTTTCAAAATTCATTTTTGTACTATAAGTTTATATAATGTATATTTTATTAGATATAATATGAATTAAATTATAAAAAATTACAAGTATTTATTACTATATACAGAATATATAAAAGTAAAAAAAAGAAAGAGTAACGATACAATTAGATGTAAAAAGAAGAGAAACAGCTATAGTAACGTTAGTATTAGATATAAAGATAAAAGAAATATTGTTAGTATTGTTAGTGTTATTAATATTAGAGTAAAAAGAGTTAAAGAAACAGTAGAAACATGGATATTATCATTAGTATTAAAGTACAAGTAAAAAAAAAAGGAAACGTAGATAGTATTGTTAGTATTACGATATAAAGTAACAATTAGGGTAAAAACGAGTTAGTATTAAAACAATCAGTATTAATAAACAAATATTTCTATACCTGCAAAGAATAAACTAAAAATAAAAGAAAGAGGAAAAATAAACATGTTGTTAGTATTAAGTAAAAGGAGTAAAAAAAACATAATTAGTATTGTTAGTATTGTTAGTATTAAAGTAAAAGTAAAAAGGAATAAAGGAAATATGGATATTATTGTTAGTATTACGACATAAAGTAACAGAGGTAAAAAGAAAATGAAAATAATTAGTATTAATAAACAAATATTTATATACCTGCAAAGAATAAACTAAAAATAAAAGAAAGAGAAAAAATAAACATGTTGTTGGTATTAAGTAAAAGGAGTAAAAAAAACATAATTAGTATTGTTAGTATTGTTAGCATATCTGCCGATTTTCGGAATTAACAAAATTAGCCTAAATTAAGGAATTTGAAGATAATTAGATAAAAATTAAGTTAAATAAGTTTCACAAAAAGAATCACTCTTGTGCTACATGATCATATGACACAAATATCGAGAAATTACTTCAACAAAAGTAGCGTTAAAAAATTTTTTTCTTTCGTAAACTCCATATTAAACTCCCCATCAACTTCCCCATCAAACTTTTCCACCAGTTTTTACATTATGTAAGTTGAGAATTTTGGCAAGTATATTAGTAGTTATTTTACATTAAATATAACTTGGAGCTATTTTTTTATTTTTTTTTCAATAGTTTATAAAAAAAAATTTATTTAGGCAGCAAAATTATTCAAAAATAATCTTTCAATAAATAAATAATTCTAAGATTAATAACGATGTTTTAGTGAATTTAAATTATATATTGATTAGTTTATTTAGTTAAAATCTATTTGATATTCATTATTAATTATTTTTCAATCAATTTTTTTTCGTTAAATCATTATTCTGGTGCTTATTCTTACTTTTTTTTTTAAATAAACTAATTTTATAATATTTTTATTCCTTTTTTTTAGAAATTTCTTCTACTGGTTTCAGGTTAAAGAGGTAAATTTTTTTGGAAAAGGTCTTAAAAGTTTTTTTAAGTATTTTTTGGCTTATTTTTTCTTATGTAGGGACGGTTTTGATCAATTTTAATCAGTACTGCGCCACATAATTGATGATCGGCAAATTCCTCAAATCGGCGCATATGGTATTGAAGTAAAAGTAAAAAGGAATAAAGGAAATATGGATATTATTGTTAGTATTATGACATAAAGTAACAGAGGTAAAAAGAAAATAAAAATAATTAGTATTAATAAACAAATATTTCTATACCTGCAAAGAATAAACTAAAAATAAAAGAAAGAGAAGACAAAATAAAAAATAAACATGTTGTTAGTATTAAGTAAAAGGAGTAAAAAAAACATAATTAGTATTGTTAGTATCGATCGTTAGTATTAAAATACAAGTAAAAAGAAATAAAGAAAACATGTATATTATTATCAGTATTACAATACAAAGTAAAAAAGAAGTAAAAAATAATGAAATAATTAGTATTAATAAACAAATATTTCTATACCTGCAAAGTAATAAATTATGAAATATATGTAAATATATTGTATATAATTAAAGAAATAATAGAAAGAAGAGACAAAAAAATTAAAAATATTGAACAAAAAAATAAAGAAATAAGAGACAAAAATAAATAAGACAAAAAACATGTGCATGATTAAATGATTAAATCACATGCAAGGATCAACCTAATTTTGATTGGCCAGAAAATACGATACTGTATATACAATTATGCACAATCATATCATGCAGATTTATTTATTTAATTATCAACAACGTGAGCGTGACATAAATAAATCGTGACTGAAACTTGTGTTCAATTTGTGTTCAATTTGTGTTGATAATTCTGGTAAAAAATTATTAATTTTGGCCAAATTTCGTTAAATTTGTTAAATTTGTGTTGAATTTGTGTTGAATTTGTGTTGCGTAATTTTTTATTTATCACAAGGGGATGATATTTAGTAATTGCATATATGTATGATGTACAAGATTTTTTTTATGATTTTTTTAAGAAATGTACGCAAAATATTTAATTAAAATATAATTGTTTTTATTTTTAAATATGATATATTAATATGAAATCAAACTAAGATTTTTTTCTATTAATCATGATATTTATATTTAGATAATTCATATCCGCACGAGATTTAATTAATATGTTTAATGATGAGAGTGTAATAAATTAAATTTTAATTGAAACGAGAAATAAAATCAAACCAAAGAGGTATTATTCAAATTTTATTTAAAGTGATATTTTACGACTTTCTTTCTATCCAATTTTTACTCATCCCAAAATCAAATTATAAAAATCAAATCTAATCTAATAATGCCTCGCCACATATGTTCATGTCATTCCCACTATAACGTCTATTGGAACTGAGCTATAATGGACAAGCTGGTTGACATATGCCGAAATAGAAACTGCGCCTACCACAATATTAATAGTAGAAGCCACCATGATTTTTTGTTCTCTGTTGCCAATAGGTTCATATGACTAATATCTATAATTTCTTTAAGAAAGAATTTAAATTCAAGGCAAACGCGGCATAACAACCCTTATCTTTATTAATTATTATTAAAATGATACAATTTACAAATAATAAAAAGAAACAACAAAATAAAACTAACTAAAAATAAAGCTATATAGTCTCCTAAGTAAAAATATAGTAATAAACCTATCCTAAAAAGAATAAATCGCATTACACTAAATTTCCCTAGATCTTTCCCCTTGATATATTCCAACCAAAGTAGAAGCAACTATGCTAACATAATAACGGATAACACGCCCACTATAAAAATCGACATCTCATCCTGCAAAAGCTGTTATTAAGTAGCACCGTTAGACGACCCATAAAACCCGACAAATGTTTAAACCATGGCAAACCTTGAGTCATCGAGTTCTTTATCCAATCAACTTCAGAGTCACGTGAAGTCACGAGATGGGTCGGAGGAGGTAACGAAGAGAAGGGCACATATGAAGTGGCAGGCAAATTAGAGGGCCGAGGAGTAGTTTTCAATTTAAGAGTAATGTTCATCGTGTCTTCCCATTTACTTTTGTCATAAATACGCAGATTCCAGATGTGTCGTCAGAGCTTCTGGATGAAGTTGTTGTGTATCGCAGCTACGACCTTCATAGCAAACGGCCGAGGGATGGATAGTTCAACGAACAAATCAATAAACATTGTGGGCAAACATCCTCGGATAAGTGCGTAAAAGGACCAATTAGAAGAAGAAATAGTCCAACAGGAGAGAGAAGAAAGTTTCCTGAGCATAGGCGTAGGATCCATTTCAGCTAAATCCCCAGCTTCACGAAGCTTGGAAAACAAATGATTTTGATAGGATTGTAAAATTTGATGCATAATAGAGTGACGTCTGGAGCAAAGGATCAAATGCATCAAGTCCTCCATGCGATCGTGGCATGAGCGGCAGGTAAGAAGATCGATATACAGATCAGAGCGGGTGATTTTCAGCTTTTCCAAAAGAGGCAACTCATCAAGGAAGAGTTTAAACTTTAAGGTATAATGCCGAGCGGCATGAGAAGCTTGGAAAGAAGCGTCATATGCCGGGGAAAAGTTAAGAGTAAACCAAGTGAGTTCCCAGTCAACTATATAATCGTCCCTATTAGATAAACAATAGACAAATTGAAAACGTTTGAGAGACAAAAGGTCCTTCAAAAGAGTGGCCTGAAAGTAGAGCTTGAGGAGCCGCCTAGAGTTGGATTCGCAAACAATATTATCAAACACCAGGCGAACATTATGTGAAGAAGTGTATACAGCCGCAGGTAAGAGAGGAGCCATGTCAGAGTGATGGGCAGAATTAGCAAGGGAGTCAGCAAATTCATTCCAATAATTGCCATCATGGCCTTTAACCTTGACAGGAAAAATCGTAAGACGCTTGGATCAGATGGAAGATTCAATAGAGGCCCACAGTTCAAAGTTGGTAGTTTTGTAATACAGACGACTGTTAGAATAGGAAGAGGAAGCACATAAACTCAAACCATCAATAGCAGCTTGAGAATCCGTGTAAATAGTGATGGTAGAGTCATCCGGAAAGACGCTTAAAGCAGCATGAATCGCAGCAGCTTCAGCTCTAGTGGAGGAAGGCCAATTTTGGATAGTGCCATGAGCATATGTAGCAACAGAATTGAGATAACCAGCATCAGGTATTAACTGGACCCAAGACCAACCCATCGAGACGTCAGGTGTACCCAGGTTAATTAGGGAGCCATCAGTATAAAATCGGTAATGAGATCCTGAAGGAAGAAGAACAGGAGATGGAAAGGCAGACGAACCGCCTAAAGGAAAATCCCCAGGCGAGTCATACGTAGCTACAGAAGTGGAAGAAGAAAAGTCGGGCAAGACCTCAAGACGTTTATAATAAAGGATTACCGTAATACTGAGGTCCGCCCAAGAGTAAGGAGAAATTACTTCCGCGGTAGACTAACGAATACGCTTACAGTCCGTGGGAAGAATCAAAGATTTTAGCAAAGAAACCCGAAGAGTACAGCGAGGTAGAACAGCGGCGTATTTGTTAGCTGCAGGAAATGGGACGTGCGCATCACAGCCCAGACATGGACGAAGGCGGATCACATCACCAGGAGAAGAGAGGCAGTCAGATATCCAATGAACGATCATACAGGTATCTTTCTTCGGCTGAACACTAAGTTGTTTGCCAAAAAGAGAAAAATCACTTCCGTCGAGAGTAATGAGCCAACGCCGATCTTTTTGCGTGGTAGTAACACCAGAGATTAGAGCGACAGAAGAAGTAACAGAAGGAAGACATACATAACGATCCAATAATTGATCATGGGAGTCAGGAAGGGTTGTATGAGCCTTGACGTCCAGATACCATTTATGAGGAAGAGAACGACCACGTTTATCTGCAAGTTGAGCAATATAAGCGGCCCGATAAATAGCCCAAGAGATAAGATGGGAGCCAGAAGGCGCGAGCAGCTGTGATAAATAATAAAGATGACATTTCCGGAGGACCTTGAGGCAAGCCTTAAAGACATGCAGGCTCATACACGTATATAAAGGAGTATGGCCAGGGAGAGTGAGGTCCGGAAATGTTGAAGAAATTTGAGCATGTTGCAGGCGGAAGGGGGTAGGAGTCATAGAAGCAATAGTACAGGCGATATAATCACACTTAAAAGCAGTCATATTGGACCATAAAGACCAGTCATCCACCATCAAAGGAGAAAGGGGAATCAAAAAACTAAACTGTATCAACATTAATAAACAAACGTTGAATAAAAGAAGTGGAAGAATTAGCCATCAAAAATAAGTTATTAACATGACATTGAACCAAATGAGAAGATAAATTAATCAATCCCAAAGCATGAGAAAGATAAAATATAGAGTTAGGAAGAGAACGAGAAAAATTAGCTTTATGTTTAACAAGCGAACGTATAGATCGTGTAGCAACATAACAATCAGCCGCAGAGAGGTGGGTAACCTGCATACGGTACTCCAATTTAGGAATGAGCACTGAATTGTAAAGATAGACAATCTGTTTGGCAGACAATCTGGCCGGACGAAGGGTGGCGGCAAAGGAATTACATTTACCAGCGATTTGTCTTTTGACAAAGTTACGAGAGCCTTTGATATTAAACCATACCCCTAAAAAATGAAAAGAAGAAGTAATAGAAAGAGGGGTAACAGAAATGGAAGAAACAGTGTTCAAAGATGATAGAGAGAGGCGAAACTCCACAGGTAAAAGAGTAGACGTAGTGGTCAAAGATAAAGAATTTGAAATCAAAACATATTTTTGATGATTAGTAGAAGTGTTATTTAGTGCGTAAAATTCTTCAGTGATTGATAGCATATGCTCCATTCCAGCCTTAGATGAAGAAATAAGAGTAGAATCATCCATAAAGACCAGATTATTAATGAGAATATCAGAAATGGAGCTTGTCTCATGTGAAGAAAGTGTTGGAGGTCGCAAAATATAAGGATCCAGCATCTCGACTTGCAAAACAGTTAGAAGGGGATCTATGTAGATGACCCACAAAAGGGGAAGATCACTTCGCCTTGATCAATACTAATGCGAACCCGATAGGAAGGAGTCTCGCCATATGCAGTAAAAACCCGATTTGACCGATTCATAAAGAGAGACAAGATGAGTGTGATAGCAGACGCAGGTAAGCGTATGCGTTCCAAAGCGAATTTCAGCATAGCAAGATTAACTGAGTCAAATGCTTTGGAGATGTCTTGTGAAAGAATCCAAAGAGGGGAATTATTGTGATTGGCATCGTGAATAATAGATTCAAGAGTAATAATAGGTCTCGACAGGTTCCCCCAGGAAGGCCAGCGAAATTACCACCTTTAAGGACGTTGTGAGTGGCCAAAATGGCAGACAAGCGGTTATAAAAAAGCTTGACAAAGGATTTTTGTATAACCTCCAAAAGCGTGATAGGGCGAGTGTTCTTTAGCTGACAACGCCATTCATGTGGCTTGGGGATGGGGAAAATCATAGCTTGACGCCATAGATCAGGAATGTCTGCGGAAGCAAAACATTTGCGAACTAAAATTAGAAGCAAAGAGTTGGTAATTAGTCCTAAATGTTTGAGCATTTCGTAAGTAATCATAGAAGGACCAGGAGCTTCACCATTAGGCATGGAAGAAACCGTAGAGAGCCATTCCTCTAAGGAAGGGGGAGACAGGAGAGAACTATAAATATCGGGAGAAACAGTAGCCATGGGCGAGTACTCAGAACGCCATCTATCAGGTAACGCTGATATGTGCGAAGGAGGAGTAGACTTGATGGGGACTGCATGTTGGAAATGATTAATCACAGCATCAGAAACATCTTTTGGGTCCGTTAACAACTGAGGAGTAGTAGGATGATCCATAAAGACACGATCTAACATGATGCGATGATGTGAGCGAAAAAGCGCTGAATTAATAAAAGAAGAGATATCAGTATCGAAGTTCTGATCCCGAGATTCTAGATGAGCTTTAATAGAGGAATCCTGAAATTCTTTTTCTTTCAAAAGGTGTAAGCCCCTTAGTAATTTGGAAGCATGGGATAGGGTTTGAAACAGATTGTTAAAATTATCCGTCCGACAAGAAAATAAAGATGAAGGTAAGGTAGGGACGGCGGGGAATGTGGATTTGTACATATAAAATATATTATTCAATTGGGGCAAATAACCAGACCATTTCTGATCATAAGAAGAAGAAAGGGTATGTGGGTGTTTACGTAATAATTTAATAGAGTGAACAACGCGATTAAGAAAACGATAGTGTTGTATTAAAGTTTCCAAATCTTTAGGGAGTTTAGGGATGTGGTCATTACCAACAGTACGTGCGGGTAGAATAGCATTGGCACCAGCAATAATGTTAGCGTGCAAGTATTCACACATCCGATTGATATGCCAAGAGGCAAAAATAGTGGGAGATATACTACATAAGGTATCAATGTGAACAGAAAAGTCATCCCACTGCGAGGGAGTAACTGAATCAAAGGAAAAAATACGACGAACTTGACGTTTGAGTTGTCGAGCACATGCTGGCTTTATAGACGAAGATAAAAAGGAGTAATCATAATACGTAATAACAGGATTATGATCAGAAAAATTAACGTCACGGGCGTCGAAAATGACAGAGGTGAGTAAAAAATGTTTGAGGAGGGGGCAAGACCAAACATAATCAATTCGGGAAATAACATCCGAATGATGAAAGGTGCTCAGAGAGGCAGGAGAAAAATTAACAGGGGTAAAATCAACATATCCATTTGACAAAAGGAAATTTTAAAAAGACGATGGATACGTTTGGAAGCAATCTGGGGTTGATTAAAAAATAGAGGGTAAAACTGATCAAGATGTAAATTGAAATCACCACAAATGGTGTAATGGAAACCTAATCTCTTGGTTTCCGATAAAGTGCTAATGAGGAGGTCGATAGTCTCATCGCGCAAGGATTGATCAGAGGTGAGAGGGATGTAAACAACAAAGATGCGTAGTTTAACGTGACCTTTGAAATATAAGTTAACAGAAAGCAATCGTGACGAAAGAGAGGAATAAGTATGAACGTGAGAAGCCAAAGAATTTTCAATAAAAAGGGAAACACCCCCAGAAGAACGAATATGTTGGAAGGTATCCAAAACAGAAGAAAAAACAGTATAATTGGAAAGTCGTTTAGACAAGAAATGCATTTGTTTGGGATGAAGATGGGTGTCAACGACATCACCAAAAGAGATTTGTTTAAGAGAGAAGAAGTTATTTAATAGCTCAATTTTGTTGTGAGAAAACATCTTAAGACCGTTGATGTTAAAAGAAGAAATATTAAAAGAATTACGAGGAAGAGATGTAAGAGAAGTAGAAGAAAATAAAGAGTCCTGTAAAGAAAGGTTATCTATATCTAAAGGGTTGGGAGGATTGCGAACAAAGGAATCATAATTAAAATTATTGTCCGTCATTAAAACACTATGATAAAATCAGACGGGATGAGTATAAGAGATGGGAAAATTAGTTAGAACCAGCTGAATCAGCTGAGTTCGAGGAGGAAGAAGAAGTAATGGATCCGATGAAACCGCTAATAGAGTTAGCCAGCATGTCCAATTTGTTCTCAATAGCTGAATGCTTTGCATTAATGGCTTGAATTTCATCACAGGTTTGCGTGGAGGAAGGGACCGATCGAGAAGTAGAGGAAGGGGATGAAATGTCAGGGATATCAACAGGAGCGGAGAGGGGAGCACAAACTGGTCGCGAAGGAGTAAAACCAGGAGACAATGGATTGAGGGGAGTTTGTACTGGCGAAGCAGTTGGTCGAGAGGATACTAGCGTGACAGTGGGATTAGGTATAATCGGTGCATCAAGGAGCATATCCGAAGATTGATTGGTGGCTGGGATGTCAGGCGAAGGAAGCAGCCCGAGATGCCATTCAATACGTGTCATACGGCGATCATTGAGCTCTAAGGCAGTAATATGATCGCAGACTTCAGCCATGTCTTGTTGAAGAGATTTCAACAGAGACAAAATGTTAGCAGCCTCATCCGGAGCTATAGTAATGGCTTGATTGGGTGTTGAAGAGGAAGGAGGAGTACGCAAGACCGTAGAAAAAGAAACTGAACGGTCACGTCTATCAGTGGATTTAGAGCGATCCCAGCGAGAAGTGTTAATAGTGCGGGTGTTAGCCGAAGACTTTTGCTGTGGCTGAAGGGATTGGGAATTGCCTGGACTTTTCGAGCGTGAGCGCGAACGTGACTCAGAGCGTGAGTGCGCTTTCGGCTTGGCAGGCTGGTTGATATTGAAACGTTCTTTAAGTACAGCCATCGGGTTCCTTCCCCTAGTACGACCCCTTTCTTGGCGGCTTGGGCATTGAGTGGGAGCACAGCCTAATTTACCACATCTGTGGCAAAGTTTGTTAGTATTGTTTGGGAGGTTCCACTGCAAAGTATGACCACGAAAGCCAATAATTTGTTCCATAGCGGCATCCATAGTTTCTTGAGAATTGAATGTGACGTAAGCCCATCTCTTGGGTTTGTAAGAGTTTAATGAGAGAGGGACATTGACGGCTTTAGCACCCAGATCCCTAGTGAGAGGGGCCAGGTCAATATCCTTGGTGTTAGGAGGTAATTGTGTGAGTGTAGCAACGAATTCGCGACGGGAAGATTTCTGATCGACCGTGTAGTGACATGGAGTCACCTGGAGGCAGGTGGAGAAGCAATAAACAGCCCATTGGGAATCAAAACGTGCAATGGAGAGGGCAGAATCGTAAAAAATCCTGGCTTGCTGTACTTTTGCATTTTTCCTGGTGTAAACTCGACAGGACGCAATATTACCGAATTTTTTGAAATAAGACATAATATTGTCTTTTGATAGGAAGAAGAGAATATCGGTAACTTGAATAGCTCAGAGATCTTCATCACTCTGGAGCTGCCTGGGATCATGAGCATGAAATACGAGATCCGGGAACTGTTGATGTGCAGCACCAACACAAGCGTCATGGGCCTCCATGGTATGGAAATGAATAACGAGACGTTTGACGTCGCCAGAACCAATCATTCTTGCTTTTCCAGTATACGATTCGTACATTTCTAAAAAGGTGTTGTTGACGGCATCTATCAATGCCTTATTAGTAGTGAAATTTTTTAGAGTTTCAGGGGCAGAGTTGGGGGCAGCCGCAGCTTGAAAATCATTTCTGTCGATGGAGAAAGTTGGAGATTGAACAAGGAATTGATCAACTGGGGGATCATCATCAGTAGCCTTATCAGGCGACGCATTAGGGGGGGATGCAGGAGTCATTGTTCTAGCATGCATGGACGCGTTGAGTCTATCAGACGCGTTATCATCAGGCGCAGAAAGAGCCGCAGCCCTATTCAGTTGGGAGGAGAGAGAAGTTGAAGCAGTATTATTTTCTTTAGGGAAAGAAGCAAGAACTTCAACACCAGCATCAGCCGCTGTGTTGGCGACGATATCTTTATCCATAGCGTGTTCGGAGATAGTTCTAGAGCGTTTTTGTTGGACAGTGTTCTTACCGTCAGAACCAGAGTTATCAGAGTTGTTATTGTTGTTTCTTCGTTCTTGGTGGCTGGCCTTCCTACTATTAGGATTAAAGGAGCCGCGGCCTCGTCTAGTAACATTATTAGGCATGTTCGAGGACTTGTAGGTAGGGAAAACTATAAGTTTTTATGAAAAAGTGTTAGCTAAAAAAAATGGACAGAGTGATCAGCGGAAAAAGGAGCGCAGATCGTTAGAATTTAAATTCAAGGCAAACGCGGCATAGTAGCCCTTATCTATATTAATTATTATTAAACTGATACAATTTACAATTGATAAAAAGAAACAAAATAAAATAAAACTAACTAAAAACAAAGCTATATAGTCTCCTAAGTAAAAATATAGTAATAAACCTATCCTAAAAAGAATAAATCGCATTACACTAAATTTCCCTAGATCTTCCCCCTTGATATGTTCCAACCAAAGTAGAAGCAACTATGCTAACATAATAACGGATAACACGCCCACTATAAAAATCGACATCCCATTCTGCAAAAGCTGTTATTAAGTAGCACCGTTAGATGACCCATAAAACCTGACAAATGTTTATACCATAGCAAACCTTGAATCATCGAGTTCCTGATCCAATCAACTTCGGATTCACGTGAAGTCACGAGAAGGGTCGGAGGAGGTAAAGAAGAGTAAGGCACATATGAAGTAGCAGGCAAATTAGATGGCTGAGGAGAAGTTTTCAATTTAAGGGTAATGTTCATCGCGTCTTCCCATTTACTCTTGTCATAAGTACGCGAGTTCCAGATGTGTGTCCTAAGCTTCTGGATGAAATTATTATGTATCGCAGCTACGACCTTCATAGCAGACGGCCTGGGAATAGATAATTCAACAAATAAGTCAATAAACATGGTAGGTAAACAGCCCCGGATGAGCGCGTAAGAGGACCAGTTAGAGGAAGAAATAGTCCAACAAGAAAGAGAAGAGAGTTTCCTGAGCAAGGGTGTAGGATCCTGATCAGCCAAATCACCGGCTTCACGAAGCTTAGAGAATAAATGATTTTGATAGGACTGCAATATTTGATGCATGACAGATCATCGTTTAGAGCAGAGGATCAAGTGCATCAAGTCCTCCATGCGATCTCGGCATGAACGGCACGTGAGAAGATCGATGTAAAGATCAGAGCGGGTGACTTTTAACTTCTCCAGGAGAGGCAAGTCATCGAGGAAGAGTTTAAACTTGAACGTGTAATGCCGCGCGGCGTGAGAAGCCTGGAAAGAAGCATCATGAGCTGGGGAGAAGTTAAGAGTAAACCAGGTAAGATCCCAGTCCACTACATAGTCGTCTTTGTCATACAGGCAATATACAAATTGAAAATGTTTAAGAGATAAAAGGTCCTTCAAAAGGGTGGCCTGGAAATGGAGCTTGAAGAGCCGCCTGGGATTGGACTCGCAAACCACATTGTCATACACCAGGCGGACGGGATGCGAGGAGGTATAAGCGTCCTCGGGCAAAAAAGAAGCCATATTGGAGTGATGAGCAGAATTCGCAAGAGAGTCAGCAAATTCGTTCCAGTAATTGCCATCATGACCTTTAACTTTAACAGGAGAAACCGCGAGACTTTTGGTATGAACGAGTCGCTCAATAGAAGCCTACAGCTCGAAATTGGTAGTTTTGTAAAACAGACGACTATTAGTATAAGAAGAAGATGCACACAGTCTCAAACCGTCAATGGCAGCTTGGGAGTCCGTGTAAATAGTGACAGTAGAGTCAGCTGGGGTGACGCTTAAAGCAGCGTAAATTGCAGCAGCTTCAGCTCTGGTAGAAGAAGGCCAGTTTCGTATAGTGCCATGCGTATATGCAGCAACAGAGTTAAGATATCCAGCGTCGGTAATTATTTGGACCCAAGACCAACCCATCGAGACTTCAGGTGTTCTGAGGTTAATCAAGGAACCATCGGTATAGTAACGATAATGAGAACCAGACGGAAAAACTCTTTCTCACAAATTTTTTGTCAAAAAATACGCAGACAAAATACATATAGAGAAGATGGAAAATTTTGAAAACACTTGGTCCACAACCATCACAAAGTTGCTAAAAACCTTCGAGGCTGAACTGATAAAAGACTTAGGTAAAATATACTCAGTGGCCTCCGCAGGAAAACCTGGTAGACAAGACAAACAATTTAAAACGCTTGCTTTCCTCGTCGGCGAGCAGAACTTGTATACACGAGACCAGTTTATAGGCTTTAATAACGCCTCTGCCTCCAACAACTACAGTATATCAGCTAGTCTAGCCAAAAAACATTTGCGTTTAACATTAGACAGACTATATATCAAAGTTAAAGATATGTTACAGCCGCTCCCCCAAGGAAACAACTTCGAAGACTTGGAGCCGCAGCAATCTTGGGCACAACCGGAACAAAGCGCACCAATAATATCCACAGAATCTCAGGCAATGATCATAGATAGTAAGTTATCGGCGGATGCCGCGAGTTTTACTCTTAAATTGGCAGACGATCCGATAATTACGCGGGATGTATCCGTGATCACCCCCCCTATTGTAACACTTCCAGCCGAAAAATCCAAAAAAGGCAAAGAGAAGCAAGGGTCGATTCAGAAAGTCACGTGCGATAATAACATTGTTCATGAAAGTCAAAATCGTCAACGCAGAACTATCATGGTCTACGATGTACCCACCAAATGGTCTCCAGATAAAATAAGGTCTGCCTTTTCCGACTGGGGCCGCGTTTTAAACATTTCCCTCAAGACCCAACATAAGTACTATACGATCCGTGTAGAAATAGTTTTAAACCCCACAAAGGATACCGAGTTCATCTTGATGCCTTGGTGTACCCAACTAGGTGGTATATGGGTCCGGTGGTTCCCTGGCGAATGGAAGCTCGCACAAAGAAAGAGTCGTGAAATTTTTCAAGCCTCCTTCCGCTTCCCTGCCGATACTACAGAAGATGCAATATACAGCAAATTCACCCCTGATGGCGAATCTCTCCTTCAGTATACGAGAGCTGCTGCGTGGAAAGTTATCAAGGATAAACAAGGGCTCAAAGGAATACTCTATTTTGAAACGCATGAAAGGTTGATGCGAGCACTCACCTTACAGACGGACAAAATAAAGTTGACGAATTCCAGGACGCCTTTACCGATTAAGTCGAAGAAGACAAAAGACAAAAAGAGTGCTTGCACTTAGAAATCACGACAATCGAATCCCCCCAAACAGGGCCAGGTTTGCCCTGACAATAAGAAGTCCAAAGCCAAAAAGAACAAGTCTCGTAAAAAGACCGCAGCTTCAGACGACTTATGCACGCTTCTCAAATCTCTTATACAGAAGCTAGACGGAAAATCGCTAACCTAGTAATTCATTTCCTCTTCTTTTATTTCATAGGATTTTAGCGTAAGATCGGGCATTTCCACATTTTGCTACGGCCTAAGAAACGGTTATGGCTTGGTCTTTCCCCTATTTTTTTTCTCTTTTTTTATTTCCCAGTGCGTTATTTTTCGTTTTCTTTCTTTATTTTTGTTTTTTTTTACATAGTGATTTAGGTTATCTCTTTTATATTGATAATAACTAAATCGGATCCCGACATAGATATAGTTTCTATATATAGTTGTATCATGTATTTTGACGAACCCACTTGTTTTGACAAGTACTTTTGTCTCCACATGTACGAGGTGATCCTCCATTAAAAATAAAAATAAAAATAATGAGAACCAGACGGAAGGGGAACTGATGAAGAAAGTAAAGATAGATCGTCCACCAGAGGAGCCACAGGAGGAACATCCTCGACTACAAGAGAAGAAGAAGAAAAATCTGGCAAAAGATTGAGGCGTTGATAATAAGGAATTACCGTGATGCTAAGGTCTGCCCAAGTATGAGGGGAAAGAACTTCCGAAGTAGATTGACGAATACGTTCACAATTTGTAGGCAAAATCATAGATCGCAACAAAGAAATTGTGAAGGTGCAGCGAGGATGAACGGCAGAGTATTTATTAGCCGAAGGGAACGGAACATGTGCGTCACAGCCTGGACACAGATGAAGGCGAATAACATCACCAGGAGAAGAGAGACAGTCAGATGTCCAATAAACGATCACACAGGTATCTTTCTTGGGTTGGACGCTAAGCTGTTTGCCGAAGAGAGGAGCACCGTTGCCATCAAGCGTGACGAGCCAATGCCAATTCTTTTGCGTTGTAATAGCACTAGGAAGCAAGACAATAGAAGAGGTAACAGAAGGAGGGCGTACATATTGAGCAGACAACTGATCATGAGAGCCAGGAAGGGTCGTATGGGTCTTGATGTCCAAATACCATTTATGAGGGAGAGAACAGTCACGCTTATTGTCAAGTTGTGCAATATAAGCAGTCCGATAAGCAGTCCAGAAAACGAGATGAGAGCCAGAAGGCGCAATTAATTGCGATAAATAATAAAAATGTCGTTTCCGAAGGACCTTGAGGCAAGCTTTGAAAACATGTGGACTCATACACGAGTATAACGGGGTATGGCCAGGAAGAGTAAGGTCCGGGAACGTTGAAGAGAATTGAGCATGTTGCAAGCGGAAAAGGGTAGAAACCATGGAAGCAATAGTGCACGCGATATAATCACACTTGAAAATATTCATGTTGGACCATAAGGACCAATCATCCACCTTCAAAGGAGAAATGGGAATCAAAAACCTAAACTGTATCAACATTAATCTATAAATAAATAAACGCTGAATAAAAGGTGTAGAAGAATTAGCCATCAAAAATAAATTATTAACATGACATTGTATCAGATGAGAGGATAAATTAATTAGTCCCAAAGCCTGGGAAAGATAAAGTATAGGGTTGGGGAGAGAACGGGAAAAATTAGCCTTATGTTTAACAAGTGAACGTATGGATCGTGTAGCAGCATAACAGTCTGACGCAGAAAGGTGAGTAACTTGCATACGGTACTCGAGTTTAGGAATGAGCACCGAGTTGTAGAGGTAAACCACTTGTTTAGCAGAGAGCTTAGCCGGGTGAAGAGTGGCGGCGAAGGAATTACATTCACTGGCGATTTGTTTTTTAACGAAATCGCGAGAGCCTTTGATAGTAAACCAAACCCCTAAAAAGCGAAAGGAAGAAGTAATAGAAAGAGGAGTAACAGAAATGGAAGGAATATCGTTCAAAGACGATAAGGACAAGTGAAATTCCACAGGAAGAATAGTGGATGTAGTGGTTAAAGGCAATGAATTTGATATCAAGACATATTTCTGATGGTTAGCAGAAGTATTGTTCAATGAGTAAAATTCTTTTGTGATTGATAGCATATGCTCCAGTCCAGCCTTCGATGAAGAAATAAGAGTGGAATCATCCATAAAGACCAGGTTGTTGATAGAAATATCAGGAACAGAGACCGTATCAGTGGAAAGTAATGATGGGGACCGTAAAATATAAGGATCCAACATCTCAGATTTCAAAACAGTCAGAAGAGGATCGATGTAGATAACCCATAAGAGTGGGGAAATCACTTCGCCTTGGTCTATGCCGATGCGAACCCGGTAGGAAGAAGTCTCACCGTGAGCAGTAAACACCCGATTTGAACGGTTCATAAACAGAGATAAGATGAGTGTGATAGCAGTCGCGAATTTCAACATAGTAAGGTTGACAGAATCAAATGCTTTAGAGATGTCTTGCGATAAAATCCAGAGAGGAGAATCGGTGTGATTGGCATCGTGAATGATGGACTCAAGAGTGACGATAGGATCACGGCAGGTACCTCCTGGCAGCCCCGCAAAATTACCGCCTTTAAGAACATTGTGGGCAGCTAGAATGGTAGATAAGCGGTTGTAAAAAAGCTTAACAAAGGCTTTCCAGATAACTTCCAGAAGCGTGATGGGACGGGTATTTTTCAATTGGCATCGCCATTCATGCGGCTTGGGGATGGGAAAAACCATAGCTTGCCGCCAAAGATCAGGAATGTCAGCAGAAGCAAAACATTTGCGGATCAGGATTAAAAGTAAAGAGTTGGCGGTGGGTCCCAAATGTTTTAGCATTTCGTAGGTAATCATGGAAGGGCCGGGAGCTTTGCCATTAGGCATAGTAGAAACCGTAGAGATCCATTCCTCTAAGGAAGGGGGAGACAATAGGGAACTATAGATATCAGGAGAAACTGAGTCCATGGGTGAATACGCAGAGCGCCATCGATCAGGAAGAGCTGATATATGCGAAGGTGGAGAGGATTTGATAGGAACAGCATTTTGAAAATGATTAACTACAGCATCAGAAATGGCCGTTAGATCCGTTAACAACTGAGGAGTAGTAGGATGATCAATAAAGACGCGATCCAACATGATGCGATGACATGAGCGGGAAAGCGCTGAACTAATGAATGAAGAGATGTCAATATCAAAATTTTGATCACGAGATGCAAGATGAGCTTTGATAGAAGAATCCTGAAACTCTTTTTCTTTCAAAAGATGTAAGCCTCTTAATAATTTAGAGGCGTGTGAAAGAGTACGGAATAAAGAATTAAAATTATCCGTCCGACAAGAAAGTAAGGTTGAAGGTAAAACAGGGACGGGAGAAAAAATGGATTTGTACAAATTAAATATATTATATAATCTGATCAAATATCCAGACCATTTACGGTCATGGGAGGAAGAAAAGGTATGCGGGTATTTACGTAATAATCTAACAGAGTGAAGAACGCGATTGAGGAAACGGTAATGTTGTATCAGGGTTTCTACATCTTTAGGGAGTTTAGGGGTATGGTCATTACCAACAGTACGTGCGGGTAGGATAGCATTGGCGCCAGCGATAATGTTAGTGTGTAAATATTTACACATACGATTAACGTGCCAAGAGGCAAAAACGACGGGAGAAGTGTTACATAGATGGTCGATATGGGCAGAAAAGTCCTTCCATTGCGAGGGGGTAACCGAATCAAAAGAAAATATACGACGAGAACGTCATTGAAGCTGCCGAGCACGTGCTGGCTTGAGAGAGGAAGATAAAAAGGAAAAGTCGTAATAGGTAATAATAGGATTGTGATCAGAAAGGCCAAGATTACGCACGTCAAAAATGACTAACGTGAGTAAAAAACGTTTAAGAAGGGGACAAGACCAAACATAATCAATACAGGAAACAACATCCGCACGATGATAGGTACCCAAAGAGGTAGAAGAAAAATTAATAGGAGTAAAATCAACATATCCATTCGCTAAAAGAAAATTAAAAAGGCGATGAATACGTTTGGAAGCGATTTGGGGTTGATTGAAAAATAGAGGGTAGAATTGATCTAGATGCATATTAAAATCGCCACAAACCGCGTGATGAAAACCTAATCGTTTGGCGTCTGACAAGGCGAGAATAAGGAGATCAATAGTTTCATCGCGCAAGGATTGATCAGAAGTAGGAGGGATATAAACAACAAAAATTCGAAGCTTAATGTTTCCTTTAAAGTATAGGTCAACAGAAAGCAATCGAGATGAAAGTGAGGTATAAGTGTGAACATGAGAAGCCAAAGAATTTTCAATAAAGAGGGAAACACCCCCGGAAGAACGAACATGTTGGGAGGTATCCAAAACAGAGGAAAAAACAGTATAATTAGAAAGTCATTTAGACAAAAAATGCATTTGTTTAGGATGTACATGAGTGTCAACGACACCACCAAAAGAGATGTGTTTAAGGGAAAAAAAGTCATTTAATAGCTCGATCTTATTCTATGAAAACATCTTAAGACCGTTAACATTAAGAGAGGAAATATTAAAGGAATTACAGGGGGAGAGCGAAGGAGAAGTAGAAGAAAATAAAGAATCTTGTAAGGAAAGGTCATTGATGTCTATGGGGTTAGGGGGATTGCGAACAAAGGAATCGTAATCAACATTATTGTCCGTCATTACAGCACTATGATAAAATCAGACGGGGAAGGTATAAGAAGAAGGACAATTAATTAGAACCAGCTGTGTTAGCTGAGTCCGAGGAAAATGAAGAAAAAGCAATAGTTCCTATAAAACCGCTAATAGAGTTGGCAAGCATGTCCAATTTGTTTTCAATAGCCGAATGCTTCGCGTTAATGGCTTGAATTTCGTCGTGAGTTTGGGTGGAAGAGGGAGCCATATGAGAAGTAAAAGATAATGAGGAAATATCAGGGATATCAATAGAAGCGGAGATGGGAGCTCTAACTGGTCTTGAAGGAGTGAAACCAGGAGATAGGGGATTGAGAGTCATTTGTACGGGCAAAACAGCGGGTCGAGGGGGACCTGCTTAACAGTAGAATCAGGGATAGCCGGTGCGTCTACAAGCATAGCTGAAGTCTGATTGGTGGTTGGGATGTCAGGCGGGGGCAGCAAACCGAGGTGTTGCTCAATACGAGTCATACGTCTATCATTGAGTTCTAAGGCTGTGATACGATCTCGGACGTCAGCCATATCTTGTTGGAGAGATTTCAACAAGGACAAAATATTAGCAGCCTCGTGAGGGGACATAGTAGTAGCTTGATTGGGTGTTGAAAGGAGAGGGGGAGAGCGTAAGACCGTAGAAAAAGATACTGAACGGTCACGTTTATCATTGGATTTAGAGCGATCCCGGCGAGGATTGTTATTAAGCTGGGTGTTAGCCAAGGGTTTTTGCGGCTGGAAGGATTGAGAATTGCTAGGACCTTTTGAGCGCGAGCGTGAACGAGAACCTGAGCGTGAACGCTCTTTAGTTCTGGCAGGTTGGTTGATATTGAATCGTTCTTTAAGTGCAGCCACCGGGTTCCTTCCCCTAGAATGACCTCGATCCTGGCGGCTTGGGCATTGATTGGGGGCGCAGCCTAATTTACCACATCTGTGGCAAAGTTTATTAGTATTGTCTGGGAGGTTCCATTGTAATGTATGGCCTCAGAAACCAATGATCTGTTCCATAGCGACATCCATGGTTTCTTGAGAATTGAACGTAACATAAGCCCATCGCTTGGGTTTGTAGGAGTTCAGGGAGAGGGGAACATTGACGGCCTTGGCACCAAGATCTCTAGTGAGAGGAGCCAGGTCAATATCTTTGGTGTTAGGAGGTAGTTGTGTGAGCGTAGCGATGAATGCTCTGCGTAAGGATTTTTGATCAACTGTATAGTGACACAGGGTCACCCGGAGACAGGTGGAGAAGCAGTAAACGGCCCATTGGGTGTCAAAGCGAGTGATAGAAAGGGCAGAATCGTAAACAATTCTGGCTTGTTGTACTTTGGCATTTTTCCTGGAGTAAACTCGACAAAATTGAATGTTACCAAATTTCTTGAAATAAGACATGATATTGTCTTTGGTTAAAAAGAAAGGAATATCAGTAACTTGGATGGCTCGGAGGTCCTCATCACTCCGGAGCTGTTTAGGATCGTGGGCATGAAATACGAGATCTGGGAACTGTTGGTGAGCGGCACCAACGCAGGCATCACAGGCCTCCTTGGATTGGAAATGAATAACGAGGCATTTGGCATCACCAGAACCAGTCATTCGTGCTTTACCGGTGTACGATTCGTACATTTCTAAAAGGTATTGTTGAAGGCATCGATCAATGCCTTATTTGTAGAAAAGTTCTTTAAAGTTTCAGGGGCAGAGTTGGGGGCAGCCGCAGCTTGAAAATCATTTCTGTCGATGGAGAAGGTTGGTGACTGAACAAGGAATTGATCGATCGGAGGATCATCATCAGTAGCCTTATCAGGCGACGCATTAGGGGGGATGCAGGAGTCGTTGTTCTAGCATGCATGGACGCGTTGAGTCCATCAGACGCGTTATCATTAGGCGCAGAAAGAGCCGCAGCCATATTCGGATGGGAGGAGAGAGAAGCTGAAGCAGTATTATTTTCTTTAGAAGGAGAAGAGGGACCTTCTACTTCAACGTCAGCCGCTGTGTCGGCAACGATATCTTCATCCATAGCTTGTTTGGAGATAGTTTTAGAGCGTTTTTGCTGGACAGTGTTTTCACCGTCAGAACCAGAGTTATCAGAGTTATTATTATTATTTCTTCGTTCTTGGCGGCTGGCCTTCCTACTATTAGGATTAAAGGAGCCGCGGCCTCGTCTAGCAACGTTATTAGGCATATTCGAGGACTTTTGGATAGGGAAAACTATAAGTTTTTTGAAAAAAGTGTTAGCTAAAAAAAATGGACAGAGTGATCAGCAGAAAAAGGAGCGCAGATCGTTAGAATTTAAATTCAAGGCAAACGCGGCATAGTAGCCTTTATCTTTATTAATCATTATTAACTCGATACAATTTACATAAAATAAAAAGAAACAAAAGAAAATAAAACTAACTAAAAACAAAACTATATAGTCTCCTAAGTAAAAATAAAGTAATAAAATTAAACTAAAAAGAATAATCGCATTACACTAAATTTTCCTAGATCTTCCCCCTTGATATATTCCAACCAAAGTAGAAGCAACTATGCTAACAAAATAACAGATAACACGCCCACTATAAAAATCGACATCCCATCCTGCAAAAGCTGTTATTAAGTAGCACCGTTAGACGACCCATAAAACCCGACAAATGTTTGAACCATGGCAAACCTTGAATCATCGAGTTCTTAATCCAATCAACTTCGGAGTCACGTGAAGTCACGAGATGGGTTGGAGGAGGTAACGAGGAGAAAGGCACATACGACGTGGCAGGCAAATTAGATGGCCGAGGAGTAGTTTTCAGTTTAAGGGTAATGTTCATCGCGTCTTCCCATTTACTCTTGTCATAAGTACGCGGATTCCAGATGCAAGTCCTAAGTTTTCGGATGAAATTATTATGTATCGCAGCCACAACTTTCAGAGCAGACGGCCTGGGAATGGATAAATCGACAAATAAGTCAATAAACATGGCAGGTAAACAACCCCGGATGAGCGCGTAAGAGGACCAGTTAGAGGAAGAAATGGTCCAACAAGAAAGAGAAGAGAGTTTCCTGAGCAAAGGTGTAGGATCTTGGTTAGCCATTTCACCAGCTTCGCGAAGCTTAGAGAATAAGTGATTTTGATAAGATTGCAATATCTGATGCATGACAGATCGGCGTTTAGAGCAGAGGATCAAGTGCATCAAGTCCTCCATGCGATCACGACACGAACGGCATGTAAGAAGATCAATATAGAGATCGGAACGGGTAATTTTTAACTTTTCCAGGAGAGGCAAGTCATCGAGGAAGAGTTTAAACTTGAAGGTGTAATGTCTTGCGGCGTGAGAAGCCTGATAGGAAGCATCATGAGCCGGGGAAAAATTAAGAGTAAACCAGGTGAGTTCCCAGTCCACTACATAGTCGTCGCTGTCAAACAGGCAATATACAAATTGAAAACGTTTGAGAGATAAAAGGTCCTTCAAAAAGGTAGCCTGGAAGTGGAGCTTAAAGAGCCGCCTGGGATTAGATTCACAAACCACATTATCATACACCAGACGGACAGGATGTGAGGAAGTGTAAGCGTCCACGGGCAAAAGAGGAGCCGTATCGGAGTGATGAGCGGAATTCGCAAGAGAATCAGCAAATTCGTTCCAGTAGTTGCCATCATGACCTTTGACTTTAACGGGAAAGATCGCGAGACTTTTGGAGTGAATAAGTCGCTCAATAGAAGCCCACAACTCGAAGTTAGTAGTTTTGTAAAACAGACGACTATTAGAGTAGGAAGAAGATGCACATAGTTGCAAACCATCAATGGCAGCTTGGGAGTCCGTGTAAATAGTAACAATAGAATCAGCTGGGGTGACGCTTAAAGCAGCGTAAATTGCAGCAGCTTCAGCTCTGGTAGAGGAAGGCCAGTTTCGTATAGTACCGTGCGCATATGTGGCCACAGAGTTAAGATATCCAGCGTCGGGAATTATTTGAACCCAAGACCAACCCATCGAAACTTCAGGTGTACCGAGGTTAATCAAAGAACCATCGGTATAATAACGATAATGAGAGCCTGACGGGAGGGGAATTGATGAAGAAAGTAAGAATTGATCATCTATAAGAGGAGACACAGTAAGATCATCCGCAACAACAGGAGAAAAGGAGGAAAAGTCTGGCAAGAGATCAAGGCGCCGATGATAAGGAATAACCGTGAGACTAAGGTCAGCCCAAGTATAAGGAGAAATAACTTCCAAAGTAGATTGACGAATACGTTCGCAATTTGTAGGCAGAATCATAGATCTCAACAAAGAAATCTTAAAGGTGCAGCGAGGCGGAACGGCAGAATATTTATTGGCTGAAGAATTTAAATTCAAGGCAAGGCAAACGCGGCATAGTAGCCTTTATCTTTATTAATTATTATAAGACGAATACAATTTATAAAACATAAAAAGAAACATAATAAAATAAAATTAACTAAAAACAAAACTATATAGTCTCCTAAGTAAAAATATAGTAATAAACCTATCCTAATAAGAATAAATCACATTACACTAAATTTCCCTAGATCTTCCCCCTTGATATATTCCAACCAAAGTAGAAGCAACTATGCTAACATAATAACGGATAACACGCCCACTATAAAAATCGACATCCCATCCTGCAAAAGCTGTTATTAAGTAGCACCGTTAGACGACCCATAAAACCCGACAAATGTTTAAACCATGGCAAACCTTGAGTCATCGAGTTCTTAATCCAATCAACTTCGGAGTCACGTGAAGTCACGAGATGGGTCGGAGGAGGTAACGAAGAGAAAGGCACATATGAAGTGGCAGGCAAATTAGAGGGCCGAGGGGTAGCTTTCAATTTAAGAGTAATGTTCATCGCGTCTTCCCATTTACTTTTGTCATAAGTACGCAGATTCCAGATGCGTCTTCTGAGCTTCTGGATGAAATTGTTGTGTATCGCGGCTACGACCTTCATAGCAGATTGCCGGGGGATAGATAGTTCAACGAACAAATCGATAAACATAGTAGGCAAACAGCCTCGGATGAGCGCGTAAGAGGACCAATTGGAAGAAGAGATAGTCCAACATGAGAGAGAAGAAAGTTTCCTGAGCATAGGCGTAGAGTCCATATCAGCCAAATCCCCAGCTTGTCTAAGCTTGGAAAATAAATGGTTTTGATAGGATTGTAAGATTTGATGCATCACAGAGCGACGTTTGGAACAAAGGATCAAATGCATCAAGTCTTCCATGCAATCGCGACATGAGCGGCAGGTAAGAAGATCAATATACAGATCAGAGCGAGTAAGTTTCAGCTTCTCCAAAAGAGGCAAATCATCAAGGAAGAGTTTAAACTTGAAAGTGTAATGTCGCGCGGCATGAGAAGCCTGAAAGGAAGCATCGTGAGTCGGGGAAAAGTTAAGAGTAAACCAGGTAAGTTCCCAATCCACTACATAGTCGTCGCGGTCAAACAGGCAATATAAAAATTGAAAACGTTTGAGAGATAAAAGGTCCTTCAAAAAGGTGGCCTGGAAGTGGAGCTTGAGGAGCCGCCTGGGATTGGATTCACAAACCACATTGTCATACATCAGACGGACAGAATGCGAGGAAGTGTAAGCGTCCACAGGCACAAGACGAGCGGAATCAGAGTGGTGAGCGGAATTCGCAAGAGAGTCAGCAAATTCATTCCAATAGTTGCCATCATGACCTTTGACTTTGACGGGAGAGACCGCGAGATTTTTAGAACGAACAAGTCGCTCAATAGAAGCCCACAGCTCGAAGTTAGTAGTTTTGTAAAACAGACGACTATTGGAATACGTAAAGGATGCACATAGGTGTAGACCATCAATGGCAGCTTGGGAGTCCGTGTAAATAGTAACAGCAGAATCAGCCGGAGTGACGCTTAAAGCAGCGTAAATTGCAGCAGCTTCAGCTCGGGTAGAGGAAGGCCAGTTTCGTATAGTACCGTGCGCATATGTAGCAACAGAGTTAAGATATCCAGCGTCGGGAATGATTTGGACCCAAGACCAACCCATCGAGACTTCAGGCGTTCCTAGGTTAATCAAAGAACCATCGGTATAATAACGATAGTGAGAGCCTGACGGGAGGGGAACTGATGAGAAAGACAAAGATAGATTATCTATAAGGGGAGACACGATAAGATCACCCGCAACGACAGAGGAAGAAGAAGAAAAATCTGGCAAAAGATCAAGACGCCGATAATAAGGAATAACGGTGATACTAAGATCAGCCCAGGTATGAGGAGAGATGACTTCCGAAGTAGATTGACGAATGCGTTCACAATTTGTAGGCAAAATCAGGGATCGCAACAAGGAAATCTTGAAGGTGCAACGAGGCGGAACGGCAGAATATTTACTAGCCGAAGGGAACGGAACATGCGCGTCACAACCAGGACAAGGACGAAGGCGAATAACATCACCAGGAGAAAAGAGGCAGTCAGATATCCAGTGGACAATCACACAGGTATCTTTCTTGGGTTGGACGCTCAGTTGCTTGCCGAAGAGAGGAGCACCGTTGCCATCAAGGGTGACGAGCCAATGACGGTTCTTCTGCGATGTAGTGGCACCGGGAAGTAAAACAATAGAAGAAGCGACAGAAGGAGGGCGAACATACTGATCAAGCAACTGATCATGAAAGCCTGGAAGGGTTGTATGGGCCTGGATGTCCAAGTACCATTTATGAGGGAGGGAACGGCCACATTTATCCTCAAGTTGGGCAATATAAGCAGTTCGATAAGCATTCCAGGAGATGAGATGAGAGCCAGAAGGCGCAATCAATTGCGATAAATAGTAAAGGTGACGTTTCCGGAGGACCTTGAGGCAAGCTTTGAAAACATGCGGGCTCATACACGCATATAAAGGGGTATGGCCAGGAAGAGTGAGGTCCGGAAATGTTGAAGAAAATTGAGCATGTTGCAAGCGGAAGGGGGTAGAAGCCATGGAAGCAATAGTGCACGCGATATAGTCACACTTAAAAATATTCATGTTGGACCACATGGACCAATCAACCACCAACAAAGGAGAAATAGGGATCAAAAACCTAAATTGTATCAACATTAATCTATAAATAAATAAACGCTGAATAAAAGATGTAGAAGAATTAGCCATCAAAAATAGATTATTGACGTGACATTGTATCAAATGAGAAGATAAATTAATCAATCCCAGAGCTTGGGAAAGATAGAGTATAGGGTTGGGGAGAGAACGGGAAAAGTTAGCCTTATGTTTGACTAGTGAACGTATGGATCGTGTAGCAGCATAACAATCCGATGCTGAAAGGTGGGTAACTTGCATACGGTACTCGAGCTTAGGAATGAGTACCGTGTTGTAGAGGTAAACCACTTGTTTAGCAGAAAGCTTGGCCGGGCGAAGAGTGGCGGCGAACAAATTACATTCACTGGTGATTTGTTTTTTAACAAAATCACGAGAGCCTTTGATATTAAACCATACCCCTAAAAAACGAAAAGAAGAAGTAATAGAAAGAGGGGTAACGGAGATGGAAGAAATATCGTTCAAAGACGATAAGGATAAGTGAAATTCCACTGGGAGAATAGCGGATGTGGTGGTTAGAGGCAACGAATTTGATATCAAGACATATTTCTGATGATTGGCAGAAGTATTATTCAACGAATAGAATTCTTCTGTAATTGACAACATATGTTCCAGTCCAGCCTTCGAAGAGGAAATAAGAGTGGAATCATCCATAAAGACCAGATTATTGATAGAAATATCAGGAATAGAGACCAGGTCAGTAGAGAGTAGTGATGGGGACCGTAAAATGTAAGGATCCAACATCTCAGATTTCAAAACAGTCAAAAGAGGATCGATATAAATGACCCATAAGAGCGGGGAAATCACTTCGCCTTGGTCTATACCGATGCGAACCCGGTAGGAAGAAGTTTCACCATGGGCAGTAAATACCCGATTTGAACGGTTCATAAAAAGAGATAAGATAAGCGTAATAGCAGACGCGGGTAGACGAATGCGTTCCAAAGCGAATTTCAGCATAGTCAAATTGACAGAGTCAAAGGCTTTAGAGATGTCTTGCGACAAAATCCAGAGAGGAGAATTGGTGTGATTGGCATCGTGAATGACGGACTCAAGGGTGATGATCGGGTCACGGCAGGTACTACCTGGCAGCCCCGCAAAATTGCCACCTTTAAGAACGTTATGGGTAGCTAGTACGGTAGACAAACGGTTATAAAAAAGCTTGACAAAGGATTTTCAGATAACTTCCAGAAGTGTAATGGGACGGGTATTTTTTAATTGGCATCGCCATTCGTGCGGCTTGGGGATGGGAAAAACCATAGCTTGCCGCCAGAGATCAGGAATGTCAGCAGTAGCAAAACATTTACAGATCAGTATCAAAAGTAGAGAGTTGGCGGTAGGTCCCAAATGTTTGAGCATTTCATAAGTAATCATGGAAGGGCTGGGAGCTTTGCCATTGGGCATAGAAGAAACTGTAGAGAGCCATTCTTCCAAGGAAGGGGGAGACAATAGGGAACCATAAATGTCAGGAGAAACAGAGTCCATGGGTAAATACGCAGAGCGCCATCGATCAGGCAAAGCTGATATATGTGAAGGTGGGGAGGATTTGATCAGAACAGCATTTTGAAAATGGGTAACCACAGCATCAGAGATGTCCTTTGGATCCGTCAACAAGCGAGGAGTGGTGGGATGATCAATAAAGACCCGATCTAAGACGATGCGACGACGTGAGCGAGAAAGCGCTGAGCTTATAAATGAAGAAATGTCAGTATCAAAATTCTGATCACGAGACGCTAAATGAGCCTTGATAGAAGAATCCTGAAACTCTTTTTCTTTCAAAAGATGTAAGCCTCTTAACAAAGAAGAGGCACGTGAAAGAGTAATGTATAAAGAGTTAAAATTATCCGTCCGACAAGAAAGTAAAGTTGAAGGTAAAACAGGGACGGAAGAAAAAATGGTTTTATACAAATTAAAGATATTATTTAATCTGGTCAAATAGCCAGACCATTTACGGTTATGGGAAGAAGAGAGGGTATGCGGGTATTTACGCAATAATCTAACAGAGTGAAGAACACGATTAAGGAAACGATAATGCTGTATTAGGGTTTCTAAATCTTTGGGAAGTTTTGGAGTATGGTCATTACCAACGGTTCGTGCGGGTAGGACAGCATTGGCACCAGCGATGATGTTAGTGTGTAAATATTCACACATGCGATTAACGTGCCAAGAAGTAAATACAACGGGAGAAACGTTACATAGTTTGTCAACATGAGCAGAAAAGTCCTCCCATTGCGAGGGGGTAACTGAGTCAAAGGAAAATATACGACGAGAACGGCGTTGAAGCTGCCGAGCACGCGCTGGCTTGAGAGAAGAAGATAAAAAGGAAGAGTCGTAATAAGTAATAACAGGATTATGATCAGAAAAGCTAAGATCACGCACGTCAAAAATGACAGAGGTGAGTAAAAATTGTTTAAGAAGGGGACAAGACCAGACATAATCGATGCGGGAAATAATATCCGCACGATGAAAGGTGCCCAAAGATGTAGAAGAAAAATTAACAGGAGTAAAGTCAACATATCCATTTGATAAAAGAAAATTAAACAGACGATGGATACGTTTGGAGGCGATTTGAGGTTGATTGAAAAATATAGGGTAGAATTGGTCAAGGTGCATATTGAAGTCGCCACAAACTGCGTGGTGAAAACCTAATCGTTTAGCATCTGACAAAGCGGAAATAAGGAGGTCGATAGTTTCATCGCGCAAGGATTGATCGGAAGGAGGAAAGATATAAACAACAAAAATGCGAAGCTTAATGTTACCTTTAAAATATAGGTCAACAGAAAGCAAGCGTGATGAAAGTGAAGTATAAGTGTGAACATGAGAAGCCAAGGAATTTTCAATAAAGAGGGAAACACCTCCGGAAGAACGAACGTGTTGGGAGGTATCCAAAACAGAGGAAAAAACAGTATAATTAGAAAGTCTTTTAGACAAAAAATGCAATTGTTTAGGATGTATGTGAGTGTCAACGACACCACCAAAAGAGATGTGTTTGAGAGAAAAGAAATCATTTAATAGCTCGATCTTATTCTGCGAAAACATCTTAAGACCGTTAATGTTGAGAGAAGAAATATTAAAGGAATTACAAGGGAGGGCGAAGGAGAAACAGAAGAAAATAAAGAATCTTGCAAGGTAAGGTTATCAATATCTACAGGGTTGGGGGGATTACGTACAAATGAATCGTAATTAAAATTATTGTCCGTCATTATAGCACTATGATAAAATCAGACGGGGAAGGTATGAGAAGGAGAACAATTAATCAGAACCAGCTTTACTAGCTGAGTCCGAGGAAGATGAAGAAGAAGCAATGGATCCAATAAAACCGCTAATAGAGTTGGCAAGCATATCCAATTTGTTTTCAATAGCTGAATGCTTCGCATTAATGGCTTGAATTTCGTCATGAGTTTGGGTGGAGGGGGGAGCCATATGAGAAGTAGGAGACAGTGAGGAGATATCAGGGATATCAACTGGAGCGGAGATGGGAGCTCTAACTGGTCGCGAGAGAATGAAACCAGGAGATAGGGGGTTGAGGGTCCTTTGTATGGGCGAAACCGCGGGGCGAGGAGAGACCTGCTTAACAGTAGGAGCAGGTATAGCCGGTGCGTCTATGAGCATCTCAGAAGTCTGATTAGCGGTTGGGGTGTCAGGCGGGGGTAGCAAACCAAGGTGTTGCTCAATACGACTCATACGTCTATCGTTGAGTTCTAAGGCTGTGATACGATCCCGAACGTCAGCCATGTCTTGTTGGAGAGATTTCAACAAGGATAAAATATTAGCAGCCTCGTGAGGAGACATAGTAGTAGCTTGATTGGGTGCTGAGAGAGGAGGGGGAGAACGTACGACCGTAGAGAAAGATACAGAACAGTCACGTTTATCATTGGATTTAGAGCGATCCTGACGAGGATTGTGATTAGGTCGGGTGTTAGCCAAGGGTTTTTGTGGTTGGGAGGATTGAGAGTTACCAGGACCTTTTGATCGCGAGCGTGAACGAGAACCTGAGCGTGAACGCTCTTTAGTTCTGGTAGGTTGGTTGATGTTGAAACGTTCTTTAAGTGCAGCCACTGGGTTCCTTCCCCTAGAACGGCCTCGATCTTGGCGGCTTGGGCACTGAGAGGGAGCACAGCCTAATTTACCACATCTGTGGCAAAGTTTATTGGTATTGTCAGGGAGGTTCCATTGTAATGTATGGCCGCGGAAACCAATGATTTGTTCCATAGCGGCATCCATGGTTTCTTGAGAGTTGAACGTGACATAAGCCCAACGTTTGGGTTTATAGGAATTCAGGGAAAGGGGAACGTTGACAGCCTTAGCACCAAGATCTCTTGTGAGGGGAGCCAGGTCGATATCCTTGGTGTTAGGAGGTAACTGTGTGAGCGTGGCAACAAAGGCTCGGCGGGAGGATTTTTGATCGACTGTGTAATGACACGGAGTCACCCGGAGGCAGGTGGAGAAGCAGTAAACGGTCCATTGGGTGTCAAAGCGAGTGATAGAAAGAGCAGAATCATAGACAATTCTGGCTTGTTGTCTTTGGCATTTTTCCTGGAGTAAACTCGACAGGATTGAATGTTACCAAATTTCTTGAAATAAGACATGATGTTGTCTTTGGTTAAGAAGAAAGGAATATCAGTAACTTGGATGGCTCGGAGGTCCTCATCACTCCGGAGCTGCTTAGGATCGTGGGCATGGAATACAAGATCTGGGAACTGTTGGTGAGCAGCACCAACGCAAGCATCACGGGCCTCCTTGGATTGGAAATGAATAACGAGGCGTTTGGCATCACCAGAACCAGTCATCTGTGCTTTACCAGTATACGATTCGTACATTTCTAAAAAGGTATTGTTGACGGCATCAATCAATGCCTTATTGGTAGTGAAGTTCTTTAAGGTTTCAGGGGCTGAGTTGGGGGCAGCCGCAGCTTGAAAATCATTTCTGTCGATAGAAAAGGTTGGGGATTGAACAAGGAATTGATCAGCCGGAGGATCAATTTCAGTAGCCATATCAGGCGACGCGTTAAGGGGGGATGCAGGAGTCGTTGTTCTAGCATGCATGGACGCGTTGAGTCCATCAGACGCGTTATCGTTAGGCGCAGAAAGAGCCGCAGCCATATTTGGGTGGGAGGAGAGAGAAGCTGAAGCAGTATTATTTTCTTTAGAAGTAGAAGAGGGACCTTCCACTTCAACGTCAGCCGCTGGGCCGGCAACGACATCTTCATCCATAGCTTGTTCGGAGATAGTTCTAGAGCGTTTTTGCTGGACAGTGTTTTCACCGTCAGAACCAGAGTTATCAGAGTTATTATTGTTATTTCTTCGTTCTTGGCGGCTGGCCTTCCTACTATTAGGATTAAAGGAGCCGCGGCCTCGTCTAGCAACGTTATTAGGCATATTCGAGGACTTTTGGATAGGGAAAACTATAAGTTTTTATGAAAAAAGTGTTAGCTAAAAAAATGGACAGAGTGATCAGCGGAAAAAGGAGCGCAGATCGTTAGAATTTAAATTCAAATTAACCAATCCATTTAATTGAATCAGAATAAATAGAATATTTTGTACGAGGGTTTCTAGGCAACAGTGCAGCCAAAAGTGGAGGAACCTCGTCAGGGATTACCATGTAAGTAAATAAATAAAATTACATTCATATAAATTAAATGTATTTATCGAATATTCAAATTGATTTTGGGGGAACTCTTTCCTGCAGATCTGTGAACCAAATTTTCACGGAAGAAAAATTTTTTATTGTCATCATGAAAAAAGGATTTTTGCTAACAAAATCAGCTCCAAAAATAGCATCAACGTCTTCTACGACCCAAGTTACCCCTATTCCTGCCAAAGAGAGTCCACCTTTTGACCGTTATTACGATGTTATAATAGACTTTGTCGCCAGTCTTGCTAAAGAAAACCCAGAGTCTTTTGGCGGAATAATAGCTCCAGACCCTACGCTACTAGACCAGTTTTATTACAATAATAGGAACCAAATAGTTCCTTTGGATAAGTTGTCACGAACGGTTGACTCCAACGACTGCTATCCTCCTATGGCTCAATTTTTTGCTACTCTTCTCAATATTTTTATTTTGGACGAAGAGAATCAAGCACGTATTCTCATAGATTCCGAAATTCGCCGAGAATGGGAAGCACACACAAACAAACAATCTCCCGAAAAGGAAGATCTAGGGGATCCAATGTACCAATCAGATATGTCAATTAATATTGATGTGTTAGATGCAAGTTCGATTGGATCATTAGACGATGAAATACTCGCCACACCCCCACGTAATATCACACCTATACCTGTCACGCCCTTAACCAAATCTCAGAAAAGGAGTGCTAAAAAGAAGGCCCGTAAGGAGAAGAAGAAAGCATTGCAACTACAAACTCCTTCTGGACTGGATGAATGAGTAGTGCCCACTTTTAGCACGGAATCTCCTGAGTACACACCCTCTAAACCTTCTGGTTCAAGGACGGTTACTTTTAACCAAAGTTTACTTTCTCCTCCTTCCACACCCTATAAGCAGCAGTTGAAGCGAGATTCCAAACCACAATCAACGCCTATAGACAATGGAAAGAAATTAAAACAGAAAGAGACAGACAATACATTAAAAAATGGAAATGTTATCATCACCGGATATGTTCCTCAAGATCAAGAACAAGCACAATTATTGGATCTTGTTGTATATGATATTCTGGCCAAATGGGATAACTATACTCTGTTGGCCAATTTAGGACGATGGGGTAAGGTCATATCAGTCAGCACAAGGGTGCACAAGAAGTACTTATCTGCGAGGGTTAGACTGATTCCTGACCATGAGTGCTTGAAATGTCACAACGGAGGGGACTGGACTGTCAACTTGGGAGGAATCCCTGTTCGATGGTTTCCTGCTTCCTGGAACCTTTCCGAAAGAAAACAACGAAAAAAGTTCCAAGCCGCTGTGTACAATCTTCCAGATGACATGACGGATGCCTCCTTATTCCCAAATGGACGCCCTCACCAATTTTTGTTGGACAGTGGCATAAAATCTTTTAAAATAGTCAAAGAAGTTGATGGATCTAGAAAGCTGATTGGTTACTTTGACACTTGGGATCATGTTTCCACTCGCATTAATAACCCGCAGTTTTGGAATGACGTGAGAATTTCATGGTGCCGTTATTCCACCCCCAACTTCAAGAATTTACGTAGATCTGCTCGAATTGGCAATGCAGAGAAGTCTTCCGGGACACCCAAAGGGTCTAATTTTTTTTTTCAGGTTTTAATACTAACAACCGCAAGAATGATCAAAATAAAACCCCTAAATCTGAACATTCTACCAAGAAGATCGATCACTCAAGAAACACTCAGTCTAAGAAGCCGGACGTGAAACAATTAGTAGCTGGGCTGAAGGCATTATTAGAACATTATGTTTAGTTTAGTTGGGAGGGATAGATAGAAGATTCCACACTAACTTCTTGTCATGCTTTTGCATTCGCTTTACGTAATGTTTTTTGTTTTATTAGATCATAGAATTTTTCTTTTTTCTTTTTCGTTTCCTTTTATACCTTGAACAATTCTATAGCTAGACTTCCTATTACACTACAAAGAATAGGCTAGGGATATAGTAGTCATGAGATAGTTTGTGACCCTAGTGTGGGGAACGGGCTGGCTTTGTAATTTTTGATCTTTTGTAACCTTTTCTATCTTTTTTCAAAAAAAAAATAAAGCATTTCTTTTGACTAAAAAAAAAAAAAAAAAAAAAAAAAAATTGATTTTGATATTTAGAACTATATCCTTTATTGTAATGGAAACCCTGGACGGCGGCTGTGAACACGTACTGGCCAAAGATATTATTGCGAATTTAGAACGAGATTTTGGAAGAGGCCGGGTAATTATACTATAATAAAATTTATAATTAATATTTACGTTCATGTTTTAAATTTGATAAATTTGATCAATTTTAGTCATGCGTGATGATTGTAGGAGAACGAGAAACTTACCTACGTATCGTAAAAGATAATTATTTTTATTTTTTTATTTGTTAAGTGAGTAGCTAGGCCCAGTTCATACCAAATATCGGCTGGAGGCTCACGTTTTTTTTGGACTGTGACTGATACTGATGTCTACGCCATACAGCCTAGGTACTATTTTATAAAATAGTAGCGAACAAGTATCAAATGTGTATTTTTTTATTAAGTTATAATAAAAATTAGAATTTACTTTAATTTTTAACATAGAAATTGTAAATAATAAAAAATTCGTAAATAAAAATAAATTTGCTTTTCCAAACTTAAAAGAAAAGGAAAGAAAAGGTGTTTATATTATTTTTGATTATTCAATAGTATCACATGCCCCTTGTATATGTTATACTGCATACGCAGCTTTAACGATCAAATAGTAATATTACGCAGGTTTACAGTCTCGTAAATTTTTAAAATATTTTAACCGTAATATTACGCAGGTTTACAGTCTTGTAAATTTTTGAAATATTTCAACTGTAATATTACGCAGATTTACAGTTTCGTAAATTTTTGAAATATTTTAACCATAATATTACGCAAGTTTACAGTTTTGTAAATTTGCAGAATATTTTGACTGTAATATTACGCAGGTTTACAGTTTTGTAAATTTTTGAAATATTTCAACTGTAATATTATGCAGGTTTACAGTCTAGTAAATTTTTAAAATATTTTGACTGTAATATTGTGTAAATCTTACGATATTGAAAACTTGCGTAATATTTTGACTGTAATATTATATAAATCTTACAATATTGAAAACTTGCGTAATATTTTGACTGTAATATCACATAAATCTTATGAAATTGTAAACTTATATAATATTTCAAAATTTTTTAAAATATTATGCCATAAACTTTCGTAAACTTACAAAATTGTAAACTTACGCAATTTTTCGCTCTATAAAATTTTCTAATGGAAGAACAAAAAGTAAAATTGAATTTTGTATTGGTATTTAAGGAATAACCAAACCGAGAAATGCTTTCTTGAAGATATTCAAGTTGTTTAGGAGGTAGGATAGGTGTTGAAACTCGAGAATATACAACTTTTACTCTTTCAGTTCAGTTTTTTTATTTGGTTTGATTGTTTTATTACATAAACACATCTTTTTTTGAATACTAAGTTCATTTTCACAATAAAAACACTTTTTACAACCAAGACAAGTACCAATGGAGTATTTCATAATATTTATTAAATGAATGAAAAACGCGTTAAAAAAACATGAAAGAAAATTTTAATTTTTTATTTTAAGGAGGGTTAATAATCACCCTGGTATTCAGTATTCAAAATTGGAAATTAGATTTTTATTATGCATGTATTGGTTGCACTATTTTGAAAACAGCGATAAAATAATTTTTAAAAAAATGTAAAATTATTTTTTTATTTTATTAAAACAATTTTTAAAAAAACATCAGGAAAAATTTTGGTCTGCAAATCTGTGCAAGATATGCCAATGCGCAGCACTGAAAAATTTCATGGATTTCTGCGCAGATCTGCAAGCACAAAAAATTTACCTGCGAAATTTTTCAAAAACCTAATGCAAATTTACAATTAGGCAGTGTTTTAACTTTAATATTAACTAATATTAATTTATTAATTAAAGATATTTACAAATTTAAAAGTACATATATTAAACTATCCTATTTGCTAACTAAATGCACTAATTAAAAGTCCCCTTTTCTTTTCTTTACTGACATTCAAATTATGTTGTTGTTAATGATTTGGACATTGTTCCAGTTGGTTTAATTCCAACAAACAACTTTTAACTTCTTCAATCTAACAAAACACGTCAAAACGTGAAAATATTATCGCTTCTAAAGAAAACTGTAGACCTACAATAAAAGAAAAGTGAAGTATTAGCTGACTTTTTGTTTAAATAAAAAAAATGAAATAATTTCAAAGATAAATACCTTCAAAATCTTGGTCCAGAAGCTGTAAACCTACAAAAAACAAAATAAATGAAATATTAGCAAATGTTTTATTAAGAAATTTCAAAAAAATAGTAAAAGGAACTTTGTAAAGTACCTTCGAAGTTTTGTAATGTTCTAGAAAGCCCCAGACCTATAAAAATAAGCATTAGCAAAATATTTCGTTAAAAAGAAAATTAAATGAATTTCGAAGTTCTACCTTCAAAATTTCTTCTAGAAATCCAATTGCGGACCTACAAAAAAAAGAATAAGAAAATAAAGAACATTAGTAAACGTTCATTGAATAAAAAAAACCAAAAATTAAAGGTACCTTCGAGAGATGTACAGTATTTCAATGTCCAGGATCTAAAAAGAAAGAAAAAATTAAACGTTAGTAACATTTATTATAATAGAAGTAAAAAGAAATTTGAAAGTGATGAATTACCTTTGAATGGAATCCAGGCTTCATCTGATAAAAAACATCAAACGTTAGCAATGTTTGTTAAACAAAAAAATTAAATTTTTTTTTGAAGGTCATACCTTCAAAATAGTCTTTGAAAATGGTTACTAGATCTAAAAAAGAAAAAATGGATGATAATAAACATTCATTAACATTTGTTAAATAAAAACAAAAAAAATAAATCAAAGACCTTACCTTTGAATAGAGTCCAGTCTTCAAAATGAAACGTCTGAATAAAAAAAATGAATATTAGTAATGTTCATTAAAATAAAATAAAAAAAAAGTAAAAATTTTTGAAGATATTATACCTTCGAAATATCATGGTCCACCTCTAAAGGAGTTCCAAACTTAACAAATAAAAAAAATGAACATTAGTAATATTCATTTAAAAAAACAAAAAAAATAATAATTTTCAAAAATATTATACCTTCGAAATATTATAGTCCGCTCTTAAAGGAATTCCAGACCTAAAAAAAGAAAGAAAATAAACATTAGTTAACGTTTGTTGAAATTAAAGTAAAAAAAATTTTTTTTACTTAATGGTCTGCTCAAAATAGAGTTATGGACCTAAAGAAAGGGAGAAAAGCAAAATGTTACTAACATTTTGCTAAAATACAAAAAAAAATCATTTTTTTTTACTTAATAGTCTGCCTCGAATGGAGTTCTGGACCTAAAAAAAGAGAGAAAAGCGAAACATTACTAACATTTCACTAAAATATCAAAAAAAACATTTGTTTTTTACTTGAATTGGTCTGCTTCAAAATGGAGTTCTGGACCTAAAGAAAGGGAAAAAAGTGAAACGTTTACTAACATTTCACTAAAATACAAAAAAAAAATCATTTTTTTTTCTTTACTTAATAGTCTGCCTCAAAATGGAGTTCCAGACCTAAAAAAAGAAGAAAAGTAAAACATTATTAATGTTTTGCTAAAATACAAAAAAAAAAATTATTTTTTTTTACTTACAGTGATCCACCTTGAAGTGGAGTTCCAGGCCTAAAAAAAGAAGAGAAGCGAAACGTTACTAACATTTTGCTAAAATACAAAAAAAAAAATTTTTTTTTACTTAGTGATCTATCTCAAAATGAAGTTTCAGACTTAAAAAAAAGAAAGAAAATGAACATTAGTTAACATTTATCAATACAAATTAATAAAAAAAAATTTATTTTTTTGAAATTAAATCCAAAACCCATATTTTCAGTATTCTGAACCTACAAAAAAAAGGAAAACAAGTGTTAATCAAGACTCGTTAAATAATAATAAAATTTTTTTTCTGAAGGTTACACTGATCAAATAACCTTCGAAACTAGAGTTTTTTGCAGCGTTCTGGATAAAAATGATGTTTATTAAAAAAAAATATTAAAGATAGTGAAGTCCAGAACTTGTCTTTTAGCGTTCCAGATCTATAAAATTGAAACGAATTTTAGTTAAAGTTTGTTAAATAAATAAAAAATATAAAAAATACGATTTAAATAAAAAATAATAATAGTTGAACATTAGTAAGAAATGTTTTCTAAACAAAATATAAAAAAGAATTTCGAAGTTTACCTTTGAAATGGTATTCAAAGACGCAGTTCACTTATGAAAATGTGAGGTAAAGTGTTTCTTTAACGAACTTAAGCCTGGGTTTGCCAAGTATTATTTCATTGTTTCTTATAAAGAAAAGAAGTCTGGAATCCTATGAAAAAAAATCCTGCATGTTGCAGATTATACACTAAACATTGGATGAACTTAATTTTTTAAAAAAAATTACTCTTAAGCTTTGAAGCTTAAAAAAGAAAAAATTTTTTTTAATAGCTTTAACAGATTATTTTGTTAAATTAAAAATTATTTCTTTAAAAAGTATTGAAATAAATTATTTTTTTAAAGTGCTGTAAAAAAAAGTTTGTTGAGACAAATCAGAAGTGCAAACTTTATCAAAAATAAAAAAAAAGTTTATGTAAAGTTTATCAAATAAAAAAAGAAAATGCTGAAGATCCCTAAAGATTTTTGTGCGAAATGTTTTTAAAATCTGTAATTTTGGAAATTATCACAGAATTTTTATAAAAAAATCTTCAAAAAAATAAAAAGCATGACTTGTATAATATTGTGCAGATTTTTATTAAAAATAATTAAAAAAAAGTAGCAATCTGCAATTTTTGCAGATTGTCGCAGATTTGAACTAATATAACTTTTCTGATAAACTTAAATCATTTTTTTATTAAAATATTTAAAAAAAAACATTAAAATCATTTTTTTATTAAAGATTATAACTAATTTTAACCGGGGGTGATATAACTCGGGTGTTATCACCTGATTGATTTTTATAATTTAATTATTTTGATATAGGTGATTTAACCCAATTAATTTTTGCAGTTTTTTTGTTTATTTTTTTTCGCTCCCTCTTTATTTTTTTTTCGTTACTTTCACTTCCCTTCATTTTTTTTTGTTTCTTCACTCCCCCTTCTTTTTTTTCATTTTTTTTCACTCCCTTTCTTTTTTTCATCCCTTTCACTTCCCTTTACTTGGTCGAAAGTATGCAGGTATATTCTTTTTTTCCTTCTTTTATTTTCATTTTTCTTTCTTGTTTCTAATTCCTTTCCTCTTCTTTTAGGTCTTTTAAGCTTTTTCAGTTTCACGCCAAAAGTATCATTTTTTCATCCTTCCTTCTTTTTTGTTTTCATTTTTCTTTTTATTTCTTATTTTTCTTCTCTTTTTAGGTCTTTAATTTCTTCCAGTTTTGCATTAAAGTATATTACTTCTTTTTTTTTCCTTTTTTTTGTTTTCTTGTTTTTAATTCTTTTCTTTTTTTAAGTTTTAGATTTGCGAACAAGGTATGGCAGTTTTTTTAAGTCTTAGTTTTGCGAACAAGGTATGGCAGTTTTTTCTTCTCTATATTTTTATTCAAATTTGTTTTCATATTTCAATTTACTAACTCTATTTTTTCTTCTTTTATGGTTTGTCTTTTTATTAATTTGTTTCCCTTTTCTTTTCATTTTCACTCCCTTTCTTTTTTTCGTTCTCATCACCATTTTGTTCTTATTATTATTTCATTCTCATGATTATTTTATCCTCATTATCGTTTCACCCTCATCATCATTTTACCCTTATTATCATTTCACCTTTATCATCGTTTTACCCTCATCATTGTTTCACTTTCATCTTTGTTTTACCCACATCATCTTTTCATTCGTCATCTTCTCGTTAGCCTTTTGTTTTTTATCCCCTCTCATTATCTTTTTATTTTCGTTTTTGTCTCCTTTTACTTCATCCCTATTTCCTTTGTTTTCAATCCTATTCTTTTTTATTTTCGCGTCCTTTTTCTCGTCTTTTTACTGTCTTTTCTTTTTCTGCTATCTCTTTCGTTCCCTATCATTTTCTTTGTCTCCAATTATACTTTATGTCACCATTTCATTCCATTAGTTTTTTTTTGTTTCTAATGATTCTTTTTTATTATTTCCATTTTTTTTTTCTTTTTTTACCATTATTGTTAGACTTTTTTTTATATAATTATTATCATTACTAGTTACATTAAAGATAAATAATTGTACTTTGATAAACAGTATTTAAATAAATAAAGTCTTAATTATTTAACAGAAATTTTCAAATAAAAATTAGCCGATCATTAGATTCTTTACATGCGTAATATTGTAAATTTTAGCCAATCAAATTTCATAAATTAATTATGAGTGAAATCACCCAGGGTAAAATTTTTTATACGTGTAAATCACCTGAATTTTGGCAGGTGAAATCACCTGGGTGATTTCACCCGGAGAGCAAATTAGCAAGATTCTTGTTTTTTTATTTAAAACTATTTTTAAAAAAACATTAAAATTGCTTTTTTATTAAAACAATTTTAAAAAAATGTAAAATCATTTTTTATTAAATAATTTAAAAAAAATATAAAATAATTTTAAAAAAATGTAAAATTGTTTTTTATTAAAATAATTTTAAAAAAGTGTAAAATTGTTTTATTAAACAATTTTTTAAGAAAAACATTAAAAATTGTTTTTTATTAAATGATTTTTTAAGAAAAACATTAAAAATCATTTTTTATTGAAATGATTTTTTAAAAAATGTAAAATTATTTTTTATTTAAAACAATTTTTAAAAGAAATATTAAAATCATTTTTTTTATTAAATGATTTAAAAAGTGTAAAATTATTTTTTTATTAAGACAATTTTAAAAAAGCATAAAATTATTTTTTTATTAAAACAATTTTAAAAAAGCATAAAATTGTTTTTTTATTAATTTGCGTTTCATGTAACAACCGGACAAATTTATTAGATAAAAATAGGGCAAAATTTACCGATCTTCTTAATAAAATTAAATAATCGATTTTTTCAATATAAATGTAACACCATATTTATGTGGCTTAATCAATACAAAACTTGTATTACTTTGTACACCAATACCTATATTATACGTTTAGCGAATTTTTTAAAAACTTAAAAAAACAAAAAAATTTTTTACTTGTGTGCTAGTTGGATTCCAACACCAAAAATTTCACGTTTTCTCTGCATACACAACTTATTTATTACAAATTTTGAAAGAAACATAAAATTATTTATGTCCTAGACACTTGAACTACTATTGCTGCTTCTTGACGGTACTGGCTTGCATAACAAGAGATCCAATTACATATAGTCTCCAGTTTTGGTACTTCTTCTTCTTCGATCACCCCGTCTTCCATATTTTTCTTTAGTTGTGTAAACATACTTTTTGCAGTATGCCTTTCACTTTTATTAACATTACCCTCTAAAAAATATTCTTGTAGGAGGTTCCACACTTTCTTAAAAATACGTTTACCATCCCCTTTTCTTCCAAATTTTTGTGCAGATTTCAGTGCCCATCCACAGGCCAATGGCCAAAACAAAAATTATGAGCTAAAAATATCAAAGGCGGATGTAAGTTATTATACTGGATAACTATTTAGTTTTCCATATGGGCTGATTTGTTCACTCTGCATTAAAAAGAGTTATTAAATTGATTTTCACAGTTTTCATTACTTAAAATTGTTTTGTAATACCAAAAAATCATCTGATTGATGATCACTTAATTAAATAATAAGTTGAACAAAAATTTACATTTGCAAAACTTAAATTATTAAATGTAAAAGAGACGTGAAAAAACCCATTTCACTAATAAAAAACCCATTTCTTATATATATGGAATTTTTAACATATATTATTAAAAAATAAGTATATTTTAATAAAATATAAAGTAAAATAAAAATTTATATAGTCTTAGTAGCTATAAATATTTATGAAAGTGTAATAAAAACATCATATAAAAGATGGTATTATAATAGATATTTTTAAACAATAAAATAATTATTTTATGTCAGAGTTTATATTACTATCTTTAAACGCAAATATATCAAGATTCACTGATCCGTATTCTATAATTTTAGGCTTGTTGGAAAGCCCTTGTTCTGGACTTTATAGACGAAAAAAGAACTTGCCGATTGGATCATTAGATCTGGAGATATTTACGTTTAAAGTTGAGATACGAATTTTTTAATATGTTTAAATGCAAATATCTTGGGATCCACTGATCCGTTTTTTAAAAATTTAGGCTCTTTAGAAAGCCCTTGATCTGGATATATGGGCGAAAAAAGAACTTGCCAATTGGATCATTGGATCTGGAGATATTTACGTTTAAAGTTGAGATACGAATTTTTAACATATATAGTAAATGCTAAGATTTATATTAATTTAAAAGAAATATTTACCAAATTATAGTATAATAACATTAAATAAAATTTTTTAATACTCACCCTCAATTTACTGTATATTGTATAGTATTTTGTATAATAAAAATGTAACAAAATCAATATTTTAATTAAAGGTGGTCAAATCAGTCCATATGCAAATTGTATACCTTGGGTCTAACGTTACTTTATTTCCGTCTCTAATCGAATTTTTGCCTTTATCCGAGTAGAGATCGTGACTTGATAAATAATCCGTATTATCTAAAACTGATGAATAGTAAAATATTACATAATGCCGCAAGGTATCAATGTGAAAATCACATTTATATGCCTGGTATTTTCGACAAGGTATCTTTGGCCAACGCTATTTCCAACTCCTTTATCAAATCGCTTTTATTTATATCTATATTCTTCAGAATACCCTGAGCTTCCAGTTGTTCTTTTACATGGTTTTTTTTAGTTTTTTTACCTGAATTCCTATATTTACATGTTGAATCAGTTGTTTTATCTGAATCAAATAATTCTAATAATTCTAATTAGACCAATTAACATCTATAAAACCCAAATCTTTTGGAGAAAAACTCGTCCAAGTGTTAAAATTTGCAATATCTCTTGCTTAAATATAACCAGAATATTCCCCAACAATTGGCCATGACCACTCAAACCAATTGGAAATACCAGGTAACTTGTTTCTTCCTTTTCCAGATTCTGTAGAAAAGGCATTTTGAGAATTTGCAAACAAACCTAACTAAACAATAATTCATTAGTATAATTTCCAATTTACAACCTTTTTTTCTATTAGGTTCCAGATGAGATACTGACGTTCCACAAATTCCAGATATTGCATTTTCAATGTCTTTTTCTGATGATATATCAAATCCTAACTTTACATGTCGATTGATAGAATGTGCAATCTATTTTAAACATGAAGTAAGCCAATATCATCTAATTCAAAGAACAGATTTGAACAGACCTGAGCATGATAGCTGTCGATTGTTGTTTTAGCCTCTTCAGGCTCAAGAAATATCCATTTTTTTGGCCAAATACCATACCAGTCTGGCCAATGTCTCAAAATCATCATCAAATCAGCATTATGATAATGACCTCCATTATCAGAAATAATTGTTACCCATTCTGGTTTCTTTTTTATAGATTCAATAATAGCATGAAGACTGGAAGCAGTAAACCAAGCATCTTGACGAGGGTCGTTAGACTAATGATCATATGCTTGAATGTCAAGTTCAAAAGAATCTTTTTTGCGAGTATATACCAATATTAAATGGAGTATCCATCCTTTTTTCCTAAAGAACTGCTCTTTTGTCTCTCTTGCGCTTTTAGGTAATACCTTCATTTTATAATCCACAACAATAAGCGCTCCTTTTTCATCTAATTCTAACAAATTTGCATTGAATTGTGTATTTAGGTATACTTTTCTCATTTGATAAGCAAGATAGTATAAGAGATGCTCCTGATATTCATCTAGTTCGGTATGCAATGTAGTTGGAATATCATTTTTTAGTTGATAAAAAATTGCAAATAATTGTCCACATCCAACACATTCATGACTATGTGATTTTGTGCAAACACCAAAGGCGTATGGAAGACAGTGGCTAATACATTCATTATGGATAACAGTTCCATTTGCAGCAATTTCAAATTCTTGTTCATAGGATTTTTTAAGATATCGGCGTAAATGCTCAAGTTTATTGATGTAATTTTTCTAAATTATTATTTGTAAAATAATCAAAATAAATAAATAAACTTCGTAATATATTATAAATAAAACAAATTGCAATTGAAAATTTTATCTGAAGATTATTGTCTTGAATGTTTTTTTCAATAAAATGTTTCATTTCTGCAAAAATTTCATATTCATAACGACTGCAAATTGAACAAAGCCCACCAAGATTCTCTTGGTAAATATATTGTTTTCCTCGTAAGAATGTCATAAAAGATGTTCTATTAATACCATCTGGAAACTGGCAGCTAAATTTTTCCTACAAACATTCTTTTGTACATTTGAGATATTTTACCGGAAGTCCAGTTTTAGTTTCTGTTTTATAGCTACTCATTATCGTATTGTTTTTATCATCCAAAAATTGTTGCACCTGATCTAGTTTTTTACGTGAAATTGTTGCTCATGTAAAAATAGGTTTCTCAATACGTTCAGCATCTGGACCATAGAGTCTTGCATATTTGCATGCTTCATTGATCGTATCTGATGAAAAAATCTAATAAAAAAAATTTGAATTGAATACTATTTATTGTAAATTTCATTTTTTCCCAAAGGTATAAATAAAAATTTTACTAACATTCAAATTCTTTTTGATTTCACAATATGAAAACTGATCCACAACAATGGATAAAATACGTCTCTTTCCATCTTGACCCCTTTTATTTGCATTCAATGATTCCTGAATACAATTCCATAAAATTTCAGCCTGATCACTTGGTGCAGGATGAAGGAAACCAAGATCACATAAAATTCATAACATTTCACGATCTTTATTTGAATTTACCGATCTTGTCCAAAATTCAAACTGCAAATATAAATTCAAATTAGATGAATAGATATATTTTTGTATTATTACTTAGTGGTAACATATTCATTTCTTACCTCACATTGATTTTTATTATATGGTGTAATTTCTACACAACCCATATGCCTAAGCATTGATTTCCAAGCACTAAATTCACGTGAACTTATTTGATATTCAGATCCATATAGTTGTATCAAAGAAGTTCGCAATTCAATTATTTCACTCTGTTGATTTTTCCAATTTTCAATAAACTCCATCCAATTGACACCAGATTTTGTTCATTTTTTTAGATGATATTCAAATATTTGTTGTAATAAAGGTGAATTATTCCATTCTTCTGGTGTACACGATGGAATCTGCAGCTCGCTGATTAACACTCATGTATATTCATTATCAATTCCAAATAATTTGTTTGCATCAAATTTTGGTTTATGATCTACATGAGACCACACATCTGCTGGAGTTTTCCCACAAATAATACTCCTAAGTTTATTACCTTCATAGACAGTAAGAATACATTTTTTAGCAGTAAAATTTTGAACATATAAAAATTGTTTTTTATTCACATTATTAATAAAAGATGATCAATATCCGTCTCCAGCATAGTTCCATTCTTGATTTTTAGAAATTCCAATTCCAAAAACTATTATTTGAAGTTGTTCCACAAAAAATTCAAAAGATCAAAATTGAACGTCCTTTAGTAATTGTTCTACAATAATCTCTTAGTCAAACTCCATAACAAGTGGCCCAGAAAATTTTGTTTTTGTTCTAAAAAGATGTTTATATAATGATGTGATTGCAAATGAAGAATTTGTACATATATCACCATTTATTAACTCGTTATTTATAAAATAACAAATTGCTTGATATCTTGAGCCAGGTGAAATTTCTATATTTAGTTCCAAAACAGTGATAATAAAGTCATAGCCATTGAGTTTTGTAAGTGTTTGCATACCCAATCTTATTGGAACTAGTAGTGTTACCTGATCATTTATATTTCTTTCAGTTACTATCCACCATTCCCAAGAAAAGTGCCCATAATGTGTTTCCAAAATAATTTTTCCAATAGAAAAAAGAGTTGTATTATAACTTTTAGTTTGGCTTTTACATTTAGACATAGTTTGTAAGTGTTAAAAAAAATGGTTGGGTATAAAAAAAAGCTGGATTCAGGTTAGACTTATTTTTTCATATATTTAATATCCCGGCTTTGTATATGAATAATTGTCTGATTATTACACAAATCACGAATTAAAACTTTAAAAAAATATAAAATTGTTTTTTTTATTAAATGATTTTTAAAAAAAAACATAAACAATTTTAAAAAAACTGTTAAATACCTTTTTTTATTAAACAATTTTTTAAAAAAATGTTAATTGTTTTTTTTATTAAGTTATCTAAATATTTTTTCAAAGTATTTTAAATTCAGATTTAGATCAGATTCAGATTAGATTTAGATCAAACTTAAATCAGATCCAGATTTTAAATTTGGGTTTACAGATTGAATTCAAATTTCAAATATATATTTGAATTTCAGATCCAAATTTAAAATTGATAGATTCAATCATTCAAATCTATTAAATCAGATTTAAATCTGATAAAATCTGATTTAATCCAATCCATGCGAAACTTTAAGTATATCTTTACTTGCATTATGAATAATTGTTTAAATGTTAAATATCATATAAAAATAGAGAAGTTAAACATCATAAGTGATATATTATTTTATTATTTGAAAGTGAGTTTTTAGATAAAAAGATTTTAAGAATATTAGCAGAATAAAAAAAAATAAGTAAATGGCATTATAAAATAAAATATATAGGATGTATATAAAGAAAAAATTTGTATTATTTTTTATATCATTTAATTTTATCCATCAAAAAATACTAATTTCTTATTCAGGTAATTTATAATTGTTTAAAAACCAATCAAATTCTGTATTTGATATAATAAAATATTTATGGGATATAATCACATATTATTTGTTATGAGGGTAATATTATTGAGTCAAATTCATTCATATGTTGAAAAAAAGTTTTTAAGTAAAATATATTTAAATTTGATTATTTAATTTAAAATATTTGTTATTTGAAAAAAAAAATTTTTTTAACTATTTAGTTACTTTTTCAGCACTCATCCTTCTATATACAGTTAGGGATGGGCGTTACTTAACCATGATTAATTAACTGTTAGTTTTATTAGTTTTCATTAGTCCAAACTGGTTAATTAACTGTTATTTTTGATTAACTAATAAAAATCTAAATTTTAGGTCATATGATTTAAATTTTTAACAGATTATCATATTGCATAATCTTTTTTTTAATTCCAAAATCTACTTTTTCGTATAAACTTTATTGTTATTATGGTTAAAAAAAAAGGAAATATTTGGAAACATTGGACAATAATTACCAAAGAAAATAATGAAGAAAATAACAGTTCTAAAAAAAAGTACATCCTACTGTACATTGTAATTATTGTTCTAAAATTTTTGAACAAAGCACCTCTAAGCGAATGCAAACTCACTTGAATGATAATTGTCCTAAAGCTCCAAATAGTGCAAAAACAAAATCAACTGAAATATTAGAATCACCTGTTCCTAGTATTAATGAAACATCATCTCAATCTTTTGTGACAAAAAAATCAAAAAAAAATTTGAAAAGTATAAAAATTAAGAGTTTTATCGATAGTATAAGTGAAGAAGGGCAAAATACTCTTGAAATTTTATTAGCTCAAGCATTATTTGCTGCTGGAATTCCTTTTTCTTCACTTGAAAATAATTATATTATTCAGTTTTTTTAACATTTATGTCCAGCATTCAAATTACCCAATCGAAAAAAACTTGCTAATGAATTACTTGATGATGTTTTTGATGAAGTTAAAGCTGAATGTAATGAACAAATTTTACAAGCAAAATCTCTTACTATAGTTTCAGATGGTTGGTCTGATATCAATAGGGAATCAGTACAAAATTTTGTAATTTATACTCCAAAACCATTATTTTTTGATGCTATTTATTCTGGTGACGAATCTCATATAGCAATATGGGTTGCAGAAAAAATTATTCAACAAATGAATATTATTGGTATTGATAAATTTTCTGTGGTCATTACAGATACAGCTAGTGTAATGAAGGCAGCTTGGCAAATTATTGAAGAAAATATCCACATATTATTTGTTTAGGTTGCAATTCTCATATAATAAATTTATTAATTGGTGATATTTTAAAAATTGATCAAATTAAAACTGTTATGAAAAATGCAAAGAAGTTGGTAAATTATTTTAAGATACATATTCAAGCAGCAGCTAAATTAAAGTGAATTCAAAAAGATAATTATAATAAAGAAATTGCATTAAATTTACCAGTACTTACACGATGGAGCGAGAACACATCTTACTTGTTTACAATCAATTCAAAAATCAAAAACAGCAATTGAACAGGCTTTAATGGATACAATAATTCATCAAAATATAGATTCAACTTTACAAAATTATGTATTATAAGATAGTTTTTGGAAAGGTATAAATGTGTTAATAAAAATTATGGAACCAATGGTAATAGCGTTAAAATTGTTTGAGTCAGATTCTTCAATACTTTCATCAGTTTATTCACATTTTAAAAATCTAATCGATCAAATTAATCAAATAGAATGTGATTTTTCTAACAAACTCCAAGAATTAATTATTAGAAGATGGGAATATGCATATCATCCTATTATGATTATTTCTTATATGTTAGATCCACAATTTTTAGAAGAAAGTAAAAATAATGGAATTGAAGCGGATGGTTATACAGAATTTACAACATTTACAAGTGAAAAATTTGGTCATGAAGAATCAGTAGAATTATTTGCTGAATTAGTCAATTTTCGTAATAAAAAACCACCTTACAATAATGAAATTATTTGGAAGTCAATTAATTTTCTTAATAATCCATCTATATGGTGGCAATCCTGGCCAAATAGTAAACTTCAACAATTGGCCGTTAAAATTTTTTTAATTCCTACATTTTCTGCAGCTGCAGAAAGAAATTTCTCTAATTTTGGTTTTATTCATAATAAAATTCGTAATAGATTAACAAATGATCGTGTAAAAAAATTAGTTTACATTTATGGAAATCTTCGAATATATGATGGATATCTAAAAATAAATTCAAAACCAAAAAAAAATCAAATTAATGATATTAACGAAGATAGTGATGATTATAATAATAGTTCTGATAATGATAGTAGTATAATTGGATTTGAATCAAATGTAATGAATTTAGATGAAGATGAATAAATAAACATAAAAATTTGATAATATAAATTAAATTGGTTATTTATGGGTTAATTAACGGTTAATTAACTGGTTAAATAACCAAATTTATAACTAACGGTTATTTTCCCATCCCTATTAATACAGTACTATTTTAAAATTTTTATATAACACTAGCCCTGTTCAATTCTTGACCATATCGGATTGATCATAATCAGCCCGATCAATCAATTTTGGTGTTCACCTCAGATTGAAATACATACAATAACCAATTATATTATATTATATTTTTTTCAATCCGTCCTAGAATTGAACAGGGCTAATAATTCTAAAGATATAATTTTTTTCCACCAAGTTGATTAAATTCTTAGGTAATCTTGATTGTTCTATATAGATATATAACAAAAAATTAAGTATAATTCAAACTAGCTTGAAATAGTACAGAATAATTTTACTTAATCTTTAAGAACGCGTTTACTTTGAATAAGCCGTTGTAATTATATTATAAATTTAAAAAAAATAAACGCAGCACAGTATTTTTTTATGACAAAAAGACTCTTAGAGAACCCTTTTTTTTTTGCACTTGTAATTATTCGTTTGTACGAAAATTTATCTACCTGATCGGCACTTCTTTAACCACAAACGTTTCCATAAACGAATAAATTTTCCTTTTTAGTAAAACGAACTAATAAAATGGCTTATATTCTACTATGGTTTCAATTTGAAAGTGCAAAAAAAGATATCAAAAAGTTTGGCGTAAGGTTTATTACACTCGAAGATATTAAAGAACTGTTTAATCTGTCTACACCTGCTGAATCCCTAATTCTCAAAGCAAAAAAAAATTCTGAATCCCAATATACTGTCCTGGATTCTGATTATTTATGCAATAACGACTTTAAAACTATTATGAATAATTTTGATATTTCGTGGTCAAATCCAATCATTGTGACAGGTATGTTCCTATGTTTATTTTTCCGCTTTGAGAAATGTCACAATTCTGTTTGTACCTTATTTAATTATGCAATTTTTTTTCTATTGATTAAATAGAATCAGAAGTAGTGACGACTGAAACAAAAGCAGTGTTGGTTGGAGCATCAACATCAACTCAATGTAATTATTTTTGACGTTTCATATTTAAGTTGATGGCCATTACTTACATTCCATTTAACTGCAACATAGCTAATAAAATATGGTTTCGTGTCCGTCATGATGATGAATCCACTTCTTTCGCTATTGAAAGAACTTTGATAGAAAATATTGGGGTATCTTGTGTGAGTGAACTAATAAGTCTTATTAAAATTAAATCGAAAAATTATACGAAAGATAAAGACATCATCATTCGCAAAGGGAACAAAGACTTAAATTTGGAAGATCCTATCTCCGAATTGTACAATACAGAAAATGAAGCGTTAGAAGTTATAACTGATGGTAGGCACTACATAAATAGAATTTGAATATCTTTTGTTTTGTCTTTTATTTTTGTTTCCTTACTTAAAGGAAGTGTGTTTTGACTAATTGTAATTATGAACATTTATCACCAGAGCTCGCGAATATGTCATCCATGAAAATGAGCCTGACTTTAGATATGCTTCTATTGCATTTGATCGCGAATTCGAAGATAATTCAAAATTTTTTATATATTTTCAGAAATATATTGATGAATGTCACCGTAAATCTAAGGACACTTACATGCCTTATCTCACTGTTTTACAATCCTCGGGTTATGGTAAATCGAGACTCGTAAAAGAGTATGCAAATTATGTCTATACTTTATACCTAAATTTGGGTATTGATAGAAATTGTTTTCCACGTCCTTCTGTTTATGCAAAACACTTTATCGATTCATTTGTGAAATCCAAAGATCCACAAATTTGGTTCAATACTTTCTTGGCAAAGGCAGTCTCCTTGATAAAAGAGAAGCAAGGGAGTAATTATTCTAATCCCAGTCAATTTTGGGTATGGCAACTTAGTGATAACGGCAAATCTATTTGGAAGACTGCAATAGATATTGCAAATATGCACGAAATTCTTGGAAAAAATGATCCAGATCTCATTACATTAATTAGGAGTGATGCAGGGTATCTAAGAAAAAATTTCAATGACATTAATTCTGAAGTAAAAATTTTGCTCTGCATTGATGAGGGAAGGACACTTCTAGAGTACAAGAACAATGAAACGCACATGTCCTTGTTTCGATGTTGGAGGCGTGCACTCCGAGATAATAGGTGGCGGGCAAGAGGCTTATTTTCAGTGATCTTGGACACTACATCAAGACTCTCAAACTTTGCACCTTCCCTAAGAGATGACCCAACTATAAAATCAATTAATGATAGTCGCAAGATCTTCATGCCATTCATTGATATCACAACTTTTAACATTCTGACTGATTCTTCAGGTAATTACTATAATCGTCTCTTCTCTAAAGGGAGACCATGTTGGAAGGCGCTCAAAGATGCATATTGTGAAGGTCTTGATTCTGAGGAAAATGATATTTATGCTTGGGATAAAGTCATTGATCTTGTAAAAGCAAAAGTACAAGGAGGAGGTGAATTATTGGTTGAAGAAATCAATATGGATGAAAGTTACGAAGAAAGGAAAACCCTTACAAGTGTAGCAATACTTGCTTCCTTGTGTTCTGTAGATATTTCCCCATCAATGCACTTCGCTTCAAATCTCATTGGTAGCCATCTTGGTACCTGTCTTGCGATCTCTCAGGATAGAATGAAAGTTTTAGTCTGCTACCCACCGGAACCTTTAATTACTGAAGCCGTTTACAAACTTTTGAACAATGATATTTTGCATTGTATTGCACAAACACTTGGTCAAGGAATTGTAGAGCCAGGGAAGCGCGGCGAAGTAGTAGGTGAACTAATTCTTATTTTGACCCGTCAGAGTTTTCAAAGAAAAAGGAAAAACCACTTTTATGCGGGAGAGATTAAACTGATTGACTTTTTAGATGAATTATTATTTGATAGTAAAAGTATTTTACAAGGTAATGATGATGAACATAATGTTCTTAAAAATGCCAATATCTCTTTTACGAGATTTGTCACTATTTCTACCATTCCAACTAGAAATGATTTAGCAAAAGGTTATGAAACAGGCGTTGCATTTAATCTTAAACGGAACCAAAGAGGTGCTGACTTCTTAATACCTATTCGCATGGAAAATAAGTATACATTCTGGATTATTCAAATAAAAAATCACAACATAAAATCTACCAATTATGATTTTAAAACAGATGCAACATCTAAGTTGACACCTAGATATGTTTTTGAAAAGAGTGATCTAGCAGGAGTTAATTCCTATTATCTTGCCATGTATTGGCAACTTGGTGCACACAATAAAAGAATTGAAATTTTGGAGGATTGGGGAATTCCTACTAGATCTAGTGTAAAAAATCCAACCATTCACTATGCTATTCTAAGTCTTAAGTCCTTTAAAGTTGCACATGGAAAAACTCTCGAAAGTTTACGTGCAATTCTTAGTGATTACATTAATCCTTATGACGAAATGTGGTCTTATGATTCTATATTAGGAGATCGAACTAAATACATCGAAACATTTTTGCCATGGTGTTCTAGTAATCCAGATGAGAAATTATTATTGGATAAATACAATGATGCTGAATAATAAAAGATAGTTGTAAAAGAGTAAATATAGATTCAAAGTAGCAAAATTAATAATTAAATTGACTTTTTTAATTACCTAATAATCTTTAATATTATAGCTCACATAATAACAACCGATTGATTTGAATTTTTATAATATAAATAAAATTGACTTAAAATGGATTTTCAATTGGATTTTCAATTGGATGACAATCCAGATCTGAAAATTTTACGGATCAATCAATTAGAGAATTACAAAGTATACTGTGTGTATGATATATAATACTTCTGCAGAATATAAAAAGCAAATAAATTAATTATAAAATCCTTAAAAAAAGATTTGCAGAAATACAAGAATTTTCTAACATTATTCTAACTAGATTAAAGCAAGATACATTTTTAGTTATAATATAATTTTAGTAATATACGGTGGCTTGCATAAGTAATGTGCTATACCAATATCAAATGTTAAATTACCATATTTATCAATATATGAGTGTATAGTATTTATATAATAGTGTTTTTTTTAAAAAAAATATTTTTACTATCTTGTATAATCACCTTTGACATTAATAATATTTTGGATTCTTTCTGGCATTGTTTCAATATTGCTGTTTTATTCCAAATATAAGAAACATGCTTTTATAATAAATCCTTTCATTTAATTTTGATTTCTAATATCCTAAGTAATGTTTTGGATGAAACTGTTTTGTGATTGGCAAAACGTTTCACCTTTTTGATCAAATTCTGAAACTCTTGCCCAAACCTCTGTAACCTCCTCATAAACTTCATTTATCAACTTGTAATTAAATTTTTATCTATTTATTTATTATTGTAAAAATCAAATTATATACTGTATAATGTACATCAATTATTACAAAACAAAATGCATGAGTTGTAACAAAAAAATGTTATTAATGCTCATTAGAATTTGAATGTACAGTACATACGTCATTAAGTGCCAATTTGCATCAGATATGAATCCATTAATGACAATTTTATAATGCCTTAAAAGAGTTTGGCCAACATTAAGAAGTTTCAGAGGTTTCACCACAAGGTCATATGCAAATGCATCAATTAAAAGTTTTGCCAAGTTTCAAAAATTTTGCTAGGTTTCAGAAGTTTTGCCAGGTTTTAGAAATTATGCCAGTTTCAGAATTTTACACTTGTGATGAAACCAGTTTCACCAAGTTTTAAAAGTTTCACCAAAAATTAGGTTTTAGTTTTGCCTGAAACACTAATCCTAAGTTAACAGTTTATATTTTAATTATTAATTATTTAATAATACTGCACAATTAAAAATTAGCTAATTTTGCAAATATAACAGTTACTTAACACATCATATCTCATAATTATTAAATATTGTTAAATTTGATTTAATTTACTATAATCTAAAAATAATATACAGTATATATATATATGGGATCTTTGCTACATGTAACTACAGATATAGTATCTTGTATACTAATAGTAATATCTTGTGAAAGACCTGTTTTAACGTGAAAAAAGATATTAGACCAAATCAATATGTTTTATTACAAGTTCTTATTCAAGGGAAAAAATTGGGAGGTATTTATCAGCAGAGGTAGGGACATCGATGATGATTTATCTAAAGGAATATCTGGAAATTAATCATCTTTAAACTTATCCATAAACTTAGTAAGTTCTTTTTGTTTTCTTTTCAGTAAAAACATTTTTCGTCTTTGACTTTAACCTTCCAAAACATATCATTAGAATCAACAATATTTCATAGATTAGACATGTCTCTTAAAGTGTTCAATATTGACTTCGTCAATGGAACTTATGTATATCTGAAATAATTGTATTAGAAACAGTAACTGGAAAAACTTTTAAAGGAAGTTTCACCTGATAATAACAATTCAATGATGAGCGACATTCTGAAAGTACTTTACTGAAGAATAATTTATAAGAATGAGTTTGAAAAATTTCATATATATACTTTTTTGGATTGATACTTATTATAATAAAATATAGCAAGAATAATAAAAAATTAAATTATTAGTTGTTCGATTCTCAGGGTATTTATTAAAAAAGGTAAATTAATGTTATGTAATTTTTAGGTCATACAAGTGGCTATATAAGCGCAGTAATGTGCAAAAAAACTTGTCCAATGTTGTTTTTTCATTATTATTTTAACTACCCCAAGAATACTACCAAAAAATTTTTGGTAACGTGATATTATAGTACAAATCTAAAAATAGTAGATATATTGAACCATAATAATTTCATACTTCATAGTTCTCACTTCTTACTTTAATATTTAGTTTTTGTATATTTTTCCCATAACTTCACTTTAAATGTATATTATTTTTTTTTATTATAGTTTGTTTACTATTCTATTTTATTTCTTATTTTTATTGTGTTGTAAAAATAAAAATGCATTTTTATGTATAAAATATAATATTTATTGAAAATTTTTTCACGATCTTTAGAGTATTAAAAGTAAATATCAAGTTTTGAGGAAGACTTTTCTATTTAATACATTATAAAAATTATCTTTTTATTACAATTATTAAATTATATAAATAATATAAAGATTTATTGTCAAATTTTTAAATAAAAATAATTTATTAAGCTTATTTTGATAAATAAAAATACTTAGTAAATTTTATAAAATTAAAAGAATCATAAAAATATTTTAACAGTTAAATTTTAATAATGTTTTTTTGAATTTTTTTTTATTAAGAACAATCATTTTAAAGATAAATATTCTCTTAAAAAAAACTCTCTTCCTCCTTTTTTCGTGACCATAAATTTTTGTAAGAGTTGTCACACCTTTATGGAGTTAAAAAAAATATTTTTCTAGTAAACATACAAATATCTAACATTTCTGTACTTCTGCTTTATGGTTGGGACGGGTGACATAGTTGGATGCTCCTGTACCTGTATTTTTTTAAAAAAGAAAACTCTTAAAGATAACCAAAACTTTTATGTATTGTTCCAGTATATTTATAATATGCTTAATCTTCCTGTATCTGTTAGTGGTTTGTTGGGACCCTAATATGACATAGGTTTCGCTATTTTTGAAGAGAGACACCTTTTTGTATTCTGTATATGCTTGTTTTCCTATCCTCTTTTTACGTTCTTTTGAAAAATTTTATTTTTTAATTTTTTCTGGGGATTAGGTCGCAACTGCATGAAGTATACAAATCACGTGATTATTCAGCCACAAATAATTAACATTAATGATTACCAATTTTATCTGATGTACACAAGTAAAATATTAATGATATTCCACCAAGAAAAGTTTACACATACAATATCAAGACTTACGATTGGTCTTTTGCTTTACTTATAAATAAGAAAATGTCACCAGTCTATCAGCTGATTCATCTTTTTATTTTTGTTTAGTTTTTTTTCTTACTATAGCATAAATTTAATTAGTCGCTTTTAATAGTATACATTTAAATTTTTGGTGTCTTTTATTTTTATCAAGTTATGCTCTTTACTTAATACTAGAGTATGCATACTTAGTTTCAGTTAGTATTTCTTGCTATATCCCAAAAAGGTTTTCCAGGAAGTTTAGTCTTTTTGTTGTTTTTATTTTGTTTAATTTGGTCTTTACAGTATGTCTTGCTTAGGAAGGATATACTGTTTATAATTACAAGATTCGTATTCGTCATAATTTTTACTATATAAAACTTCTATCTGTTATTTTGCTACATTGTAACCTAGCCTTGTTCTTTGTAAATAAAGTTTCGTACTTTGCAGACCAAAAAAAAAAGATAAATATTCTCTTTATTTTATTTATTTAATTATTTTTTCTTTTGAAAAACAACAAAACTACAATCGCAAAAATTTTCTAAGATAAATGTTGTACAAAATAAATCTGACCAATAAAATTCATCGAGTTACATTACTAAAAATTTTTTGGTGGTGTTCTTGGGGTAATTATTATATTTGAACTACCCCAAGAGCACCCAAAAATTCTGCGATCACATGACAAATTTACTGATTATTTTCTAAAATATTATTGAAAATATTTTTTTTTTTGAATAAAACTCAAAGTTAAATTTTATGCATTTTTTAAAATCATATATAATCCATAATTTTACATTTTTTACAAGTTTGCTTAGTATTATTTTCAACTTTTTATATATATTTTTTCAAAATGATTAATTTTGTTAAAAATGGCATTTAAAAACCTCTTTGGTATTCTAAGTAAAGTTGTTCAGAAGGTAAAAATACAACTATATATCTGATTTTAAGATTGTATGAAGTATATGTTAAGTTTTGTTTGAAATGTAAAAAAATGGTTTTTTTATTGTGAAATTAATTAACAATTTTAGGAAATGATCAACAAATTTGTCATGTGATTGCAGAATTTTTCAGGGTGCTCTTAGAATAGTTATTATATTTGTATACATATATAAATCTACTTATTTTTTAAATAAAATCCTTCTTGTCTGTTAAAGTTGCGACTACCTCTAAATTCAATGAAACTGGACTTTGCCAGAACCCCAAAGAATACATATAATATAGGGATCCAGATTTGTATAAAGACACTATATAAATTTCCAATATGTCATATGAATGAGTTTGTATAATAGACTTAAAAATAAGGAGAAGTTAGATATGTATTTGTATAATAGAAGCGAATTTTAATATAAGTTATAATTATATTTTATATAAAGTTAATAGTTAAAAAATTCGGTATATATATGGGATCTTTGCAATAGAAAGGTACGAAACTCAAAAAAATTTTTAAATTTACTTTATATGCTAATTATGTTTTTTATATTAAAATAAGTGTAAATTTAATATTAATTAAATTTTTATTTTTTTTTGAGTTTCGTACCTTTCTATTGCAAAGACCCCATATGATATATAATTGTATAACATCTTTTTGAATAAAAGAATCTTTAGCATGTTTTTGAGAATAATACTTGAAAACTTGATTTTTTGGAAACCACTTATATACACCAACATCACTATGTGCAAAGTAACCTATCAGATACTCTTTAGCAGATGCAAGCTCTTGAAAAGACTTAACTGAATATAAGTACTTTCTAAGAATTTTGCTACTAAATTTTCAAGTAGGTGTGATTAATAAGAATTGGTCAGACGCTTTGTATGATTGGCTTTGTTTACTCATTGTTAGTTAGATACTTTAGTACAGGCTCTATTTAATTTATTTTTTTTTGGATACCTATATATTGACTATGTTTAATTATGATTTTTTTTTAGATATATTTGTATGCATAAGTATCTGGTACAAGTAAAGCTCTGCATGAGCCGGCTCAAGTCAAGCTACAGTCTGGCTTGGCTTGGCTTGAAAAAAAAAATTCTGGCTTGAGCCAAAATGAGTCAAGCCACAAAAAATCTTGGCTCAACTCATTCAAGCCAAGCTGAGCCATAAAAAATTCTGGCTCAAGCCAAGTTGAGCTTGAGCTGGCTCAAGCTGGCTCAAGCTTTATTATCAAAAAAAAAAGCCAAAACTAGACGTTTTTATATGTAAAGTTACAAAAAAAAAATACCAGAACTAATGATCCTGGCAGGACATCGAATAATACTAATATAACTCACATACGGGTTTGCATAGAGTTTATATGAAATTACTTTTTAAACCTACATATTATGTTTGCGTAGAGTTTATAATAGATATACGTGGATTTATTTTTAAAAAATACTAATTTTGGTAAATTAAATTACTCGGTATTTACCAAAATTTATTTTATTTTATTTATTTTTTCACTTTTTTTCAGTATTTTATATCAAATTTATTTATTTTTATTATTCTTTTTCAGTTTTTAATACCCTAATTCCAAAAGTCTGATTGTATTTTTCGCCCGGCAACACTACAAAAAATAAAAAAAAATAATTAATTAGTTAAAAAAATACCGAAAAACACTTCCCCCACTCTCCCTTACCTTAATTCCAAAAGTCCGGTCGTGCTTTTCATCTGGCAACACTACAAAAATAAAAAAAGTTAATACTTAATTAATTAAAAAAAAATAACGAAACACTTTCCCCAACCCTTCCTTACCTTAATTCCAAAAGTCCGGTTGTACTTTTCGTCCGGCAATACTACAAAAAGTAAAAAAAAGTTAATACTTAATTAATTAAAAAAAAAATAACGAAACACCTCCCCCAACCCCTCCCTTACCTTAATTCCAAAAGCCCAGTCATGCCTTTCATCTGGCAACACTACAAAAAGTAAAAAAAAAGTTAATACTTAATTAATTAAAAAAAAATAACGAAACACCTTTCCCAACCCCTCCCTTACCTTAATTCCAAAAGTCCAGTCATGCCTTTCATTTGGCAATACTACAAAAAAATAAAAAATAATTAATTAATTAGTTAAAAAAACACCGAAAAACACTTTCCACCCTCCTTACCTTAATTCTAAAAGTCCGGTCATGCTTTTCGTCTGGCAACACTACAAAAAGTAAAAAAAAGTTAATATTTAATTAATTAAACAAAAACAACGAAACACCTCTCCCAACCCCTCCCTTACCTTAATTCCAAAAGTCTGGTTGTGCCTTTCGTCTGGCAACACTACAAAAAAATAAAAAAAAAATAATTAATTAATTAGTTAAAAAAAACACCGAAAAACACTTCTCCACCCTCCCTTACCTTAATTCTAAAAGTCTGGTCATGCTTTTCATTTGGCAACACTACAAAAAGTAAAAAAAAAAGTTAATACTTAATTAATTAAAAAAAAACAACGAAACACCTCCCCCAACCCCTCCCTTATCTTAATTCCAAAAGTCTGATCGTGCCTTTCATCTGGCAACACTACAAAAAATAAAAATAAAAAATAATTAATTAATTAGTTAAAAAAAAATACCGAAAAACACTTCCCACCCTCCCTTACCTTAATTCCAAAAGTCTGGTCGTACTTTTCGTCTGGCAACACTACAAAAATAAACTAATAAATGATTAAAAAAAAGATTGGACATTCGGATTATCTGATTAGATCGGCAAGTCACATGATCTTACCTTTATACCGAATAATTCGTTATAGCGTTAATGGCATTTTGTATTATAAAATCACAAAAAAAAACTTCAGAACTATTGGCACTGGCGTTTTTTATTCATAAAATTGCAAAAAGTGCCAGAACAAATAGTTCCAGCATTTTTTATATATAAATTTGCAAAAAAAAATGCTGGAACTATTGGTACCGGTATTTTTTATATATAAATTGTAAAAAATTGCCAAGCTTGATCTGGCTCATGAGCCAGTTTGAGCTTTTCAAGCCAAGCCCACTGCCAGCTTGAGTTTATCAAGCCAAGCCTAATACCTGATTCAAGCTTTTTCAAGCTGGCTTGTGAACCATTAAGCCAATTTAATCATGGCTTGGCTTGGCTCAGCTTGAAAAGCTTGAGCCAGCTTGCAAGCTAGCTCGGCTCATGCGGAGCTTTAGGTACAAGTAGGCTCTGCAATATAACCACCTTCAGATTGAGGACTGATAAACATATGAGAATATATATAAGAGTTCAGACCAGGGTCATCGACTTAGGAGTCATGCCATATATACCCAATATTTTGGTCTAAGGAGCGAAATTTTTCCTAGGACCAAATTAGGACCATTCTTTAGACCAGAATAATAGTAAAATTAATGTTCTGAAGGCTTTAGAAATGTAAAATTAATACTTTTTGGATCTAGTCTTTTGATCTGAGAAATTTTTCAAAAAGTTTTATATTTTTAGAAAGTAATAGGAGTGTATATATATATATGATGTTTAGAGTTGGATAAAATTTTTGGAAATTGTCTTTAGACCATTAGACTAAACTGATGTTATATATGATTTTGCCTTTATTTCATTGTTTTAATGATTATTTGATATGTTTTCTGATTTGAGGTCTGGTCTGAAGATGGTCTGAGGAGTATATATAGGAAGTCAGACTAGAGAATATGGTATTTTTCTATGGTATTATTAGAATTACACTGTAAAGTGCTGGGAGGCTAACTGAATAGGAGATCAGATATAGATTCTCATAAAGTGGAAATGTATAGGGAGCTTTAGCTGAACCTTAGACTTAGCCCTAGACCAATAACTGAATTATCATACTTCATTTAACAAATAATTCATTATTTATCATAAGAAGCAATCTGCTATTGTATATAGCTTCTGAATATATTTTGGTCTTTAACACCTTTCTAATCATATTATGATTTCTATCAGCTTTGCCTCACGCATTATCACCTTCAAAAATACCATTCAACCATTTTTCTATTTTTCTTATGATATTTGCAATATTTGGCTTTTCATTTAGATCATTATGCCAGCATTTTTGCATCAATTCTTTATAACATTTGGAAGTTTCTTTGACAATTTCTGGACGAATTCCATCACAGATCTTAAGCGCAGAGTTGAGATCATGTGGAATATTAGAGAAAGGTTGAAAACCTGAGGATAGTTTTCACATGATTATTCCAAAACTATAAATATCAGACGTCTGAGTGACAGTTTTCCCTTTAACATCTTAGGAGCTACATATGACATAACACCATAAATACTATTTTTGGGTACTGATGAGTCTGCAGAACAGCACAATTCCAGATCCCTAATGGCCTCATAATTCACATCTATAAGAAGATTTCCACTATGAATATCTCTATGCATTAATTCTTCTGAGTAAATGGTATTAAGACCATAAGCAATGTCATAAAGATGATCAAGACATTTCAACCAAGTCAGGTCACTGAAGTTTTCAGTAAGATATTTTTTCAAATCTCTACAGGTATAGTATTTTAAAACTATTACATATTCTTTGGACTTCAGGTTTTATGAAATACCATGATAATAAACAATTTTTGAACAAATATCAGAATTTTTATATAATTTTAAGTGCGAGGTAATCTGCAAATATAAAATTAACGTTAAAATTACAATTTGTAAGTAATCAAATATCTGTATATTAATATTACCTCACTTAAAAAATCTGATAAAATATTTTGAGAATTATATAATGTCTTCAATGCAACAGGCACACATGGCTACCTAAACCACTATTTTTTTCACGATCCCAATACAAAACTGGATCATCCAACTAGGTTGCCTTAAAAACTTGCTCAAATCCACCCTTTACTAATAAATTTGATATCAGTAAATTATTTGTAAGGTATCCACTCAAATGTACTCTCATAATGGGATATGTTAATCTAAGTTTTTCTTATAAATTCATCAACATTATGGTTACCACTAGTCCAAGTAGAAAATGCATCAATAAAGTGCTAATTATTACAAGGTATACACCATGTACTCCAATCATCACTAAAGCTATTTAGATTACCACACTCTTTACAATTTCCATTTTCTGATACTTTATTTAACACTTTAGAGATAGTATACCCTTTACAAAGAGCTTTAACCTTTGATATATGACTATCCATCTTATATATTGTTAAAGAATATACGTATTGTATGTAGTCAAAGGATATGCAGTAAGCCTGCATAATAATAATCTTGTATTATTATTAATAGAAAAAGAGCATTAGTTAAAATGCAGATGCGGTTAGCAAAATTGCGATCATTATTTTTCATTCCAGATTTGATTATAAATAGCAAACTTCTGTAAAAGGATAATCAATCAAAAATCATAATTACAATTATCTTGTAAGGTCAATTACAATATAAATTCTTCTATTATCACCTATATGTATTACCATTAACATTTTTATTTACATTGAGGACCCTGTAAAAAAAGATAATCTGTGTTTTACATTTCCATCTTCTTTCTGTAAATGTAACATATTCATGGAATTTTTAATTGAAATTACAGAAAGTTCCTATCAAAAGGTCTCATTTGATATTAATCCAGATACAGATTTAGTCAGATAGGATAATCCTATCAATATAATAAGTATACATTTTAATACTATACATTTTATTTTTATTTATCATAATAAAAACAATGTGATGTCATATAAATTGATGAAATTCCCTATTTTTATATTAATATAATTTTTAGATTCTTAATATCACACATGTTAATTTGTAATTGTAAAATCAAGTTTAAAAACTTGTTTATTTGACTCCTTAAAATAAAAATAGAAATCGTAACATGGCTATCATGAGACTCACTATTACTAAACAGGTTTTTAAACTCGATTTTTAAAAATTTAGAGGTGATCTGCAATTAATTTGAATTTTGAAGTTATTAACAGTTAATTATATAACTGATAATATTAAATTATTAGTATCATTATAATTATTCATCACAGAGTAATAAAAAATCTATATAATTATTTGTTGTTAGCGTCTTAAATTCTTTGTTATATTTCAGATAAATATTAATTTTAAATTGGAAAATGGTTGGTTGATTATATTTTTCTATTTTAAGAATTGTTGAGTAAATTCAAGCGAATTACTGGACCCTAAAAGTTAAGTTTGGTTTGATGATCAAGTCGCATCAAATTTTTAGTGCAGTCATACCATATCCGGATCACCCTAAATGTGGAATTTTTTTGAGTTATTATTGTAAACTTCAAAACAATAGGTATGAATCTGAATTACCCTAAAATTTTTATCTGATTTATCTGTTATTCTATAGTAATAAGATATCTGATATTCAGGATTCCAGATGGATAATCCTATTGAAACTTACTTGCATACGATTTCCCGCATTATCTCATTATCGAATATCTTGAAATAATGGATATGAAAATTTCTTAGCTTGATATTCATTAGTCTATTTTTTTCTTAAAAAAAAAAGAGAGAGAGACACAAAGAAGATTTATTAATTTTATTTTGACCGTAAAAAAACAAATTATGATTCTGATTTACTTGTTGAGATTTTCTAAAAATTTTATTTTGAAAGAAAAGAGTTAGAGATTCTTATACTAGTAGAAACAAAGTCGTTTCCTGTGAAATAAATGTTAAAAAGTAATTTTAGAATTTTCATATGCGCCGATTTGAGGAATTTGCCGATCATCAATTATGTGGCGCAGTACCGATTAAAACCGTCCCTACATAAGAAAAAATAAGCCAAAAAATACTTAAAAAAACTTTTAAGACCTTTTCCAAAAAAATTTACCTCTTTAACCTGAAACCAGTAGAAGAAATTTCTAAAAAAAGGAATAAAAATATTATAAAATTAGTTTATTTAAAAAAAAAAGTAAGAATAAGCACCAGAATAATGATTTAACAAAAAAAATTGATTGAAAAATAATTAATAACGAATATCAAATAGATTTTAACTAAATAAACTAATCAATATATAATTTAATTCACTAAAACATCGTTATTAATCTTAGAATTATTTATTTATTGAAAGATTATTTTTGAATAATTTTGCTGCCTAAATAAATTTTTTTTTATAAACTATTGAAAAAAAAAATAAAAAAATAGCTCCAAGTTATATTTAATGTAAAATAACTACTAATATACTTGCCAAAATTCTCAACTTACATAATGTAAAAACTGGTGGAAAAGTTTGATGGGGAAGTTGATGGGGAGTTTAATATGGAGTTTACGAAAGAAAAAAATTTTTTAACGCTACTTTTGTTGAAGTAATTTCTCGATATTTGTGTCATATGATCATGTAGCATAAGAGTGATCCTTTTTGTGAAACTTATTTAACTTAATCTTTATCTAATTATCATCAAATTCCTTAATTTAGGCTAATTTTGTTAATTCCGAAAATCGTCGGATATGTAAAGAAGAAAACTTATTTAACTTGAAATGATTGTAAAGAAGCTTATTTTACCTTTCCTTTTAGATTTTTAAATTTTTTTTTTATATTGATAGTTGAAGGATGACTACGTAGCTCCATAATTTCATGATGTTCCATATGTTCTATAACAAAATACAAATAATTATTATATTATATGAGAGAAAATAAACATTAATCTGAAAGCGTCTATTTTTATTCCTTGAAGTACATGACAAACCTTAGGTTAAACATAACTAACCCCTAGTCAAACAAAAAAAAATCAATGCCAACTTGACATCTTTTTAAGACCTTACTTATGTTGATCCAAAAAGTTTTCAGGAAGAAATCATTGTAATGAAATGAAGGCATGCAGTGTTGGCGTCGAGATTTTAATCAATTATAAATTCAATAAAATTGATGCAATTTTAATTTATAATTTTTATGAAACCAACAAAAAGTTACAAGAAATGATCTTTTCCTAAAATTTCGGGTTAAAATCTTTTACTGTTTTATAATCTTTATGATTTTAATTTTCCAAACATTTTTGGGACTAAATAAGAGGCTTATATGAAATATAAATAAGTGAACAATATATATAGACAATGAACCAATTGGACTTATAAAGATTTCGTCATGGTCAATTAAAGTTCTTATAAACATAGCCAACATAAGGAAAGATTTTTTGTTTATTTTGTTTTAGTTTTTTAGTTTGTTTTCTCATTGTGAAATAAAGCAAACCGCCGAGCAGCACTATTGTTAATTTTCGTTATGTTATTTCTTTATGATTTATTTTACATTTATTGTTTATACGCATTTATTTATTATTATTAATATTGTTTATTTTAAATGAAGTATACGTTAATTCTATTGTCAAACGTTGTTCTACACGACCATTGGCTTAATGAATAAATATATGGTGGATGATCAATTGCTTTTCTAAAAATTACTTCAAAAAACAAAATATAACCATAAGCGGATGTGGTATAAATATTTATATTTAAAAACATTTTTTATTATACACGGAAATGTAAAGAAATTCTATTTTACATCATCATATTTCGCACACTGTGGAATTAGGAATTCGTATGAATAGAAATAAAAATTTAATAATAAATTATTTTTGAACGACCAATGCATCAAATTCTAGATTTTGATTCTTTTTTTACGAATGGGATGAATGGAACAGTATACTGCAACATATTTATACTATATTTAGGTAATGAAAGTATGAATGATTCACAAAAATTCCACAAAGCAAAATTTATTATTGTGTGCCGCAAAATTACACAATTTATCAAATTTAAATTCACAATTTCACATTATTTTTTTCCGTTCACGTTAATTATTTGGATGTGCCGCAAAATCACACATAAAATTTATTTTTCGTTATAAAACAATTTTATTTTTACTGCACACAAAATTCGTCTTTTAACGCCACAAAAATTCATCCGCCCTGGTATGAAGATACTGTTGATACCGAGATTCGCATCTAGTCGATATGTAAAATAAATTTTATAAAATCAACTAACAGACATTTCTTTCAAAGATATGTAAACGAAATTAACTGAAATTCAAACTTAGAATTATGTACGGTACTAGCATATTTTTATTATTTTAAAGTAAGCTAATGTGCAGTTATAAATTAACAATTAGTAAATTTTATTAACACATCATTCTTTAAAATACCTGAGCGATAAACTTCTATTATTATAAAAATATGTCGCTATCCAGTCTTTTGTAAACGGAAACGTGCTCAAAAGCTAGAATTGTCTTTAGCTACCACAACAATTTTCATCCAGCGTTTGCTTTCAGTATGGTTTGTACATGTAAAATATTCACTTTTTTATTATTTGATTCTTGTGATTTAACGTCAATTGTGATTTAACGTCAATGGGATAAACAAAAAATTATTCAATTTTTTTTTTATAACAAAAAAGAAAGAATTCACATGGGGAATACCATAAAATTGATCTAATATTTGGCCAAGTAATTTATGGTTTTTAGGTGTGCAATTAAAAAATTAAGATCGGATATTACACATTACTGTAGCATCAATTTTAGACCTGGTCTGGGCTTCAAATATTTATATTTTGTCATGTGACATAATGATGCTTTTTCAAATATGAAAATATGAACACAAAATTTTACTCGTAGTAGGTTAAATTATTGAAACTGCAGAAATATGTAAATACAAATGTTTGTACTCTTGTAATTATAATCGAGCCGCACGCATAATTTATGGTTGGTTACGCAAGTGAAGCCCTTACATTATTAATTTAATAGCGCGAAATTTCATCATACACGCCGATCTCAAAAGTTAAGAACGTTCATGACTTTATTTATTCAAATTAGACAACTAATTACTTTCATCTTAGTTTATGTTATTTGCTGCCTTGACGGAAAATTAAAATTGCGCTTTTACTTTGAAGATTTTAATAATTATAAATATTATCGTCTAAAACATTTAATCACTGGTTCATTAAAAATCGGGGTGAAGTTTGACCGTTACCTTTAATAATGATTAGATTGATTATCGACTAATGTTTCTTTTTAAGGGAGCAATATTACATTTAATTCTTGTAAAGAGGAAAAAAAGTCTTTGTAAAAAATTATGTAAATAAAAAATTGTGCAATTTGTACGTAAACAAAGACACATAATTTGTCAAGTAAGACCTTACCTGAAACCAGTCTATAAATTTCTTCTATGTTAGAAACTTCCCGTAATTTCCGTTATAAATTTCGGGAATATGCCAATTTACGGATGTAAACACGGGCGGATTATCTTTTTTTATGATGTCCTAACTCCTAAGGTAAACAAAATATTTGTGGTGTTACACGAGGCAATAATGAAGTATTACACCAGAATTGGTAATTGTTGATTGCGATTTTCGATTGATTAGCCTTTTACAGATTAACCGGTTCCTGAATTTGAAATTTAAAAGACGTGACCAATTCGAAGAATATTTAATGGTCGCAATTTTGCTAGCAACACCCGCTAAGATTTTAAATTAGAACTTTTTTTAACGAGTAAGAATAATACTCTTTTCCTGTTAATATTAATACAAGACTTTTATTGTGCAGACTTACTCCTTTAGTCAATTGAAATATAATCGATCACATACAGTACGGTATATTCATCAATATATAGGATGGATAGTCATATATCAAAGGTCAAAGCTCTTTGTGAAGGGTATTCTATCTCTGAAACGTTAAATAAAGTATCGGAAAATGGAATTTGCGAAGAATGCGGAAATCCGAATAGTTTTGGTGATGAGTGGAGTACGTGGTGTACACCTTGTAACAGTCGGCACTTTATTGACGAATTTCCTTCTTGGACTAGTGGCAACCACAATGTCGATGAACTTATAAGACAAACTCAGATTAATACATCCCATTATGAGAGTACATTTGAGTGGATACCTTACGAACAATTCACTGACATCAAATTTATTAGTAGGGGTGGATTTGGGCAAGTTTTCAAGGCAACTTGGTCGGGTGGACCTGTTCTGTATTGGGATCGCAAGAAGAAACGATGGTTTAGGTGGCCACGTGTGCCTGTTGCATTGAAGGTGTTGTACAATTCTCAAAACATTTCATCGGATTTTCTAAGCGAGGTAATATTGATATACAATATAATATAAATATTTTGATTGCTTACAAATTATAATTTTAACATCAATTTATATTTGCAGATTACATCGCATTTAAAATTATACAGGAATTCTAATACTTGTTCAGAAATTGTTCGTTGTCATGGTATTTCACAAGACCCGAAGTCCAAAGAATATATAATGGTTTTAGAATACTGTGCCCGTGGAGACTTGGGAAGATATCTTGTTGAGAACTTTGACAACTTGACTTGGTCAAAATGTCTTGACCATCTTCTTGATATTGCTCGTGGTCTCAATACCATACATTCAGAAGGATTGATGCATAGAGATATTCATAGTGGAAATCTTCTTATAGATGTGAGTTATGCGGCTATTGGGGATCTGGGATTGTGCCGTCCTGCGGATTCATCAGTATCCAAAAATAGTATTTATGGTGTTATGCCATACGTAGCTCCCGAGTTGTTAAGGGGCAAACCGTTCACTCAGGCGTCTGATATTTATAGTTTTGGAATAATAATGTGGGAGCTATCCTCAGGTTTTCGACCTTTCCCTAACATTCCACATGATCTCAACCTTGCGCTTAAGATCTGTGATGGAATTCGTCCAGCGATTATCGAAGGTACTCCTGAATGTTATAAAGAACTGATGCAAAAATGCTGGCATAATGATCCAAATGAAAGACCAAATATTGCAAATATTGTAAGAAAAATAGAGAAATGGTTGAATGATATTTTGGAAGGTGATGATGTGTGGAGTAAAGCCGATAGAAATCGGAATACGACCAGAGAGGTGCCAAAGATCAAAATACATTCAGAGGCTGTTTACAACAGCAGATTGCTTCCTATGGTAAATAATGAATTATTTGTTAAACGAAGTATGATAACGTATGAATTAATTGTTAAACGAAGTCAAGAGTCTTGCAATGAATTAATTTGTAATCAAAGTCAAGCTTCTTGTGATGAATTTAGAGTCAGTAATAATGATTATACCACGGTTCCTAATAGTCGTTAGTGATTTTCCTTATTGATATTTTTATAGATGATGTTTACTTAAAAGAATAAGCTAAAAAGCTTATCAATAGTTAAAATTGTATACAAGGTATTAGTCTCCAGTGGTATGTATGGTATGTCGGACCAGCCTCAACCTCATTATCATCATGGCTCCACCATGATGATCAATGATATCTATGACTTCTCATTAATTATTATCATGTTGTTAGGTGTAGTTAACGTCTAGTATATTTTATATTTATTATATTATTGGTCACTTTTTATACAATATATTTCGACTCTAAATATTTTTATTTTTCTCTATTTAATAAATTTAGTAAAATCCTAGATTTAAATAATTTAAAATTATGTTCTGGATATTCATAAACATAAGCTCTTAACTTTTATATGCATGAAAGAAGTACTTTAACAAAACGCACATCATCAAAATTGAATTCTGTAGCAGAATTTAACATTTAAATCGCTCGTTATTCCGAGAGATCCCAACTTTGACTTTATGCTCAAGGATGCATAATTATTTTATCTTAGACAATGATATGAACAATTTGGACAATTTGGACAAAATACAATCCAGCATTAATATAAAAAAAAAATATTAATGTAATAAAAATTCCTCATTAATAAAATTCATTACATGTGTTCGACGTCATTTCCAGTCCGAAATTTCGTAATGCCCATATTACGGTTATTCATTACTAATCAAAATACACCAACAACGGTTAGACTAATTTACAATAATAACATTAATCATGTGAATGTGAAACAGATCGTCGGCGTCTTTTGTAATTAATTATAATGTGGCTTTTTGGTAGATGCAGTAGATGCAGATTGCAGAACAAAAGAAAAAAATTACCATAAATGATATAATTAATAATACATTTTTGGTTGGAGAGTTGTTATTGTTACCTGTATTCAGATAATGGGAGAGGTTATTTTATTGATTATCTAGAGAAATTATGCAGCTTAAGATTCGCGGAGTTATTACTTTTACTTTATCGGATCTTTTCTTGCCATAAGAGGTTTTATTAAGTCTTCTTTCACAAAGAAATAGATTATCGTAATAACGGTAAAAAACAATTTTACTCTTATCAAAAATTAATATGTATTCTTTTGGGATCTTACTACCGAAAGCCGACCTTGTCCTACGAAAAACAAAGAGGATTTTTTTCTGATAAAATGGACACCAAACTCTTAATTCTTCCGCAAGCTCTTCAATATTTGAAAGTTTCCTCTGGTAAGAAAAATTGAAAAAGTTTGAACCATAAGTTTATATTTCTAATAATATTCGTCTAACGTACTGTAGGTTCGTCGGTTGAACTGGAGTACATATTTATTAAAGAAGGAGATAGGAGATTAAAATTATAACTTTTATTCCTTCGTGAATTCAACGTAAATACTTTTTTCTACTCTTCGTGAAATTTTTTTTATTGTTGTTAACGAAACAGAATTACTTATATGTCATCCTAATCCCACACAGGGAAATTACATGAAGGTCTGTGAGAATCAAATTAGTGGTACGGCAGATTAAAAGGTTTTTCACATGAAAGTCATGAATTAGATTTCCGTTACAGCAAATAAATTTACTTTTCTTAAAAGGTAAAGAAACTTTATAAAGATTAAATATTTTGCTCAAAAACAAAATAGTAAATCATTTATTGTTTTCACCGATTAGGATTAACAAAAAGATATGAATAAAGGAATTTTTTATCTTCCTTCAATTCTTTCAATATTAGAGAGAACCGGAAAGAAAAATTCGTTTTAAATCAGACGTCTAAAGAGAATGATGTTTGATATTTTGTTTTTATTTATTTTTATTTTTATTTTTATTTTTTTTTTTAACAAAGCTTTTTTTGGTTAATAATCAAAGAGGAAGCAATCGTACTGTGAAACGTTCGGTTAAAAACACGTCGTCTTACGGTATTGCAAACTGTAACATCACATTTAGTTTTTTAATATGTCAATTATTATTTAAAAAAAATATATATATTTTTTTTTTCTTTATGTACTAAAATCTAAGATTTCTATGTAAGATTTTTCTTAAAATTATTATGTAAATAAAATTTCATATTTCAATAAGACCGATATTATCAAGCTATTTATTGTACATCACGTGCCACACGAATAATATTGAAAGAAAAGAATTTCAATTCCCTAATGAAAATCAAAAATGCACAAGTATGTGAACATTTCACGGACTATCATTAATAGGAATCTTATAAAGAGAACTTGGACTTAAGCTTATCTCGCACTAAATTGTTAAAAAAACTAGTTTCTTTGAATACTATTGGTGGGGATTTTCCTATGAAAAATAGCGACTTCATTAGGAAACATTAACTGTATATCATCATCATGGTGAAACTTGAAAGAGATTAATGGTTACGAACCAAAACAATAGACTTGATATATTCAAATTTGATTTGCTTGAATACATTCAATATTTAAAAGAAAAAAAAAAATATTTTTATAGAAATAATCTGACGTTATTTAATTATTTATTAGGCTTAGACTTTAGAATCCTATTGGCAACATTAATTTATATCAATGAAACTTAACCCGGTTCAAAGTATGACAGGAGTAACTATAAGTAATTGTTATTGTTCCCAGTTTTAGTAGTAATTTTATAATAAAGATTCACGATCAGATATTTTAAATTATTATTATTTGTAAAAACATTCGCAGCATCAGTAAATTTGTCAAATGGCTGGTGTGAATGTTCATAAACTGCTATAATATATATATTTTTTTTCTTGATACAAAAAATAACAAAATATTTTTTTAATAAAACTCAGAAAGTAATCAAACCCCCATTTTTGCGTCGTTATGTTTTTTTATTGAATTTTTGCAGAAAATACAGAAAATACAGATTTTTTTATACAATTGTTCTGATATCATGAAAGCATTCTCATTATCTGCTGTGCAATCAGGTTGACGCAATTTAGTTGACGTTTAAAGAAAAAAAAACAATTCTAAAGAAAGCATGTACAATAATGTGCAATGTTATCATAATAAATTAAAGTAATCCATTGAAAATAAATCTACCTCTGACTATCGTGATTTAAACGACTTGAATATATTCATTTTGATAATATTTTTATATTAGCCCTCGTGATAAGAAAACGACGAGTGAAGATCAATTTACACAATGAAATTTGTCATCAGCGAGGTCACTACGCAAAGCGGTCATCTGAAAGAACTTTATTTTTATAAAAACTTATTATATAATCAGAATTTACAAATTACAGAGATTTAAAAATTTATCATTCATATTTGTCATTAAAAAGTACCACATATAATAACGATAAGAATAAAAAAAAAAATATGCTTTATCATTACAATTTACTGTGTTTAAAAGTTGTCCCGTCTGTCAATAGATCTTTAGGTTTCTTCTTACGGCAACCTGTGAGAGGTTGTAAAGCACTTTGGCCTATGCGGCAAGCTACAGTTGGAATACGTATATTTAGATAATCTGCAATCTGTGCACCGTATTTGATGAATTTTTCATTGATTTTGATATCTCCCACACAAAAGTTTTTATTTTTAACCTCATATTCTCCACGAACGTAAAATTTTTTACCATCTTTTACATTACCACGGGTAAAGTTCCAGTAACAACGTGCATCTGAGCCATCAGGAGTTATGAATGCAGAAGTATCCAGATCACCTAAATAAATCGCAACAGGGTCGCGAATAGTCACGTCTGCACCTTGGCGAGTTAAACTGTTTACAACGGCTCCGATATGTGGATCAGAAAATCTGCTGAATTTTCCGTAACTGCCACATTTGATGAGTTCTTGTTCCGAAGACAAGACACGTCCATTAATGACACGAACAACACTGGAACAACCAGCTAGCTCAATTTCAGCCTCAAGCGTATTGTCCTTTTGGGTCAGGTGTATAATGTTTCCAGTATTAGTATTATTGTTCCAAATGTTTTTTGGATTATATTTATTATTAACAAAAAGATCCTTCTTTTTTATATCTTTTATACCGGTAAGAGACCTATACAATTCTACCAATTTGTCTGGATCTTCCTCAGCGATTAAATTCCAATATTCCGGTCCTTCACATGTAAATGTAACCTTCGTTATTTTTCCCTCAGAATTCCTTAAGACACTCCATTCACAATATTCATCTTGATTATCACGCAATGAATCAGCTTTTTCCCAGCGTTGCTTGTCCGTGACAGATTTCATTCCAACTTTATTTGGAAATGCTGTCCAGACAATATCTTTTTCTGCTTTCTGACCTGATGTGTAAGTTGATGTGGGATCATAGTATTGCAAGCGTGGTCCATCAAAGGTATAATCATCTGGATAACCTTTGATAGCGTTGTTGGTCCACTTTTTCACTAATTCATTCCATTTATTTTTTAGTTCTTCATTCATATCATCGAGATATGCGGGTGGATTAAATTTATCTAGTATGTAATCAGGGTTGAATTGGGCAAAAAACTCGTCTTGAAGCTCATTTTTCAGAATAGGGCAAACTGTTCCTAGGGGTGTCATTTCTAGCATTAATGCATCACTGGCAATATTGTTACATACAGGAAAGGTCAGGTCATATTCGTTTAAAGGCTTGCGATGAAACATACGTCTGCGAGATTCAGCAAGTTGAACAAGATCATCAACGCCGTCTTGTTTTTGTAAATTTATCTGTAAGTTAATAAAATACTGCTCAATAATCCGTTTACAATTTGCTTTCAATTCATCATCATTGAGGTTCCAATACTTTAAGAAAACGGCTTCACTGGAATGTTCCGATAACTTCTCAGCAGCAGCTTCTACATTTTTCACGATTTCATCAACGAGATCATATTTTTTTGTGTTTTTGTTATAATTTGCAATTTCTGGAATGTATTTCAACAATCGTTTACGACGTCTGGAATCTAACGGATTGCAAAAATCGATCATCAACAAACATAGAATAAATCTGAAGCTCAACAATGGAGGCAATTCCTGAGTATCTCCCTTGATAAATCTTTTGTTAAGAAGTATCGGAAGCAGGGAAGTGTCTTCAAATGCGGGTTCCGGAACGGGAAATACAAACATTCCATCACCTTGCTGGACAATTTTACCACCAGATTTCAAACATACTCCATACTTCTCTATACTTTTCAAATACATATCTGCACGGACTGTGATTGGAAAAAGATCAAAATCTATAAAGTCAGAAAGTTTATTAACCATCTCAATATTTATGAAAAATGAAGCGGGAAGGAACAATTCATCCTGCGTCGTGATTGAGGAGAACTCTTTTTCGACTGCGATTATATTGTATGTGGTATTATCAATAACCTGTCGCATAAATTCTTTGACGCATTTAACATTATGGTCTGAAATCGTATATTTGTTTATTCTAATAGTATTCCATTCTGAAACGGCGTTCTTGACGATATGTTCAAGCCTAATTGCACCCGACAGGTCTTCGAATAGAAGTTCGTGCCTAAGTGGATCTTCAGGATCGAGACACTCAGAAATTACGAAAAATTGAGAATTCCAATGTACCCAAGGCCTGTTAAGTTCCTTCATAACCAAAGAGCCATTAACATGCCCATCAAAAGGGCCCCTATTACGAGTCTCAACTTTGAACGCATCCCACGAATTTCCAAGCCACCACCATTCATTTTCATTGTTCCGTTGATAAAAGTTAAAGGCATGATGTTTGGTGCTCCAAGCTGCCACTTGTAATAAGTCAACTTTAGAATCCAGATGCGGTGAGGAAACGACAAAGATTAAGTCTATTGGTTGATCATTAGCGACAGGTTGAAAAGTAACTACGAAATGAACGTGCCGATCAACGTCTTTAGTTTCTTCAGACCACGTGATATTTGCTCCATCTGCAACCATAAATGATCTCCGTTTCATCATATCATCTTCGAGAGTTATCGTGAGATGACGCGTATCAAAAGGGATTATATCAACAGATGATTCATCTTTCCAAAATTTGGCCAGCTTACTGCCAAAACCATCATCAAACTGCTCCAAGTCTTTCTCTTTAATAGCAACAAGAGTTCCTTCATCGTCAGGATCAGAGCTATATATAACCTTAAAGAACCATTCATCCTTAAGTTTATTCGACGTATTCATTAAAACCAAGGGTTGTTCAGATAATTGAGCTGTCATTTTGTACAAACTATTCGGATGGTCAGTTTTAGTTGGTTGATATGAACGGTAACTAATGGGACATCCGTTACGTACAGCAACTCTCTTTTCATTGAACGCTGACACGCGAGTATGAACCAGAATCGGTTTCACATCAAAACTTCCAATTTCGGGAATGACCAAATTAAATTTTTCATGACCAATTATTATATTGAGATTGTTATTCTCGAAAGGAAAATTAATAGACTCGTTAAACTTAGCTCTATATAAATGATACTTCAGAGGGCCAGTGAGGTCATTATTCAAAATAGGGCGAACACGCGTCTCCACTTCGACGGTAACCTTAATCACATTGGCATTAGCAAGACTTTCTTTTGCTATTGCAGGCACTGTAACTGAAAAAGAAGTCGAAAATGGGGGATCCTCTTGCTCCGTAGCATTAGTTTTAATAGATGGGAGGATGTCATTAAAGAAGAGCTCATCACAAGAGAAGTTATCTTTTTCGTTGATGATTACAAACTTGAGTTTGGCATCAGCGATTTTTGAAAAAGTGTTTTTAATATTTATCCGACCTTTAATGACAGACATATCCGTTTTCTATTAGGAAAACTGTTGAAGTTGGTTGATAGATAAATTGTCGACTTTATATAACTGCATTTTCACAACCAAAAGACTATGTAACCAGTTTGGCGTAAGTATATTAATTGTGAAAAATTCTGTACTAGATATCACGACATAAATTTTCACGTTTGTTCTTATTTTACAGTTTGAATATTATTTCAGATTAACATCTCCAAGAATATATACCACTCAACTGCAGTAGTCGGTTAAAGTAATTTGTCGCTTTTTTCAAATAATGTAGAATAGACGGGAATTAAGCTTGGAACGTAATGCAGGACCCTGAATTTTTATATAGCGAACGCTGTAAGAATTTGTTAGTATACAGAAAAATTTTTCACATCGTACGACAAATATTCGATATTTTATTCCAAACTTGTTCAAATAGAATGATTGAAGTAAAAGGTTTGAAATGTAAATTTAGATAATTCATATATATCTCAATTTAGCTTATAGCATTAGTTTAAATGACAGACGTGGTTAGCAAAATTGCGATCATTACTTCTCATTCCAGATTCGGTTATAAATGGCAAACTTCTGTAAAAGGATAATCAATCAAAAATCACAATCACAATTATCAATTACAATATAAATTCTTCCATTATGTACCACTATTAATATTTTTGTTTACCTGTAAAAAAAATACTCCGTGTTTTACATTCCGCCTTCTTTCTTTCCGTAAATGGAATTTTTAATTGAAATTACGGGAAGTTCCTATCGAAAGATCTCACTTGAAATCGGGGTTTACTCAAAGTAGGATAATCCTATCAATATAATAAGTATACATTTTAATACTATATTTTATTTTTATTTATCATAATAAAAACGATGTGATGTCATATAAATTGATGAAATCCCCTATAGAGTCTCATCAATTTTTAGCACAGTCGTATGAACTTTGATGTAGACCGAATTTAAACTTTGATTGGACTTAACAGTTATCGAGTTAACTGTTACTGATTCCTATGATGAGACTAAACTAAATTTATGTGATCGATCTGTTGTACTGTACATTTTATCTTTTTTTTCAATATTCCTATATTCGCAATTTTCGAATAAAATTTTTAGATTCTTAATATCGCACACAACAGTTTCGTTGAAAACCAATAAATTTTGTCATATATTTACATTTCATTTGGATACACGTCAATTTGAAAATTGATTTTCAAAATTGGTAAAATCAAGTTTAAAAACTTGTTCATTCGACTCCTTAAAATAAAAATAGAAATCGTAACAAATAAATCATGGCTATCACGCGACTCACTATTACTAAAACAGGGGGTCGTCTAAGGCGGGGTAAGTCGCCCGATTTATATAGATTTTTGGCCCGCATTACGGTATTAAGAAATTGCGGATGTGACAAATAGAGATGTGACATATAGTATTTTATTAACCGAAAAATTTCTGTCATCCTTTTATTTTTACTGGAGGATCACCTCGTACATGTGAAGACATAAACACTTGTCAGGACAAGCCGTAATGTCAGAATACATGAATACAACTATATATAGGAATTATATCTATGTCAGGATCTGATTTAGTTATTATCAATATAAAAGAGATAACCTAAATCACTAAAAAAAAAAAATAATAAAAAGAAATAAAATGAAAAATAACGCACTGGAAAAATAAAAAAAGGGGGGAAAAGACCAGGCCATAACTGTTTCTTAGGCCATAGCAAAATGTGAAAACGCCCGATCTACGCTAATATCCTATGGAACGATAGAAGATGAAGTGAATTACTAGGTTAGTGATTTTCTGTCTAATTTCTGTATAAGAGTTTTGAGAAGCGTGCATAAGTTATCTGAAACTGCAGTCTTTTTACGAGATTTGTACTTTTTTGATGCGGACTTTTTATGGTCAGGGCAAGCCTGAACCTGTTTAGGGGGTTCTATTGTCGTATTTTCTGAGTGGAATCACTCTTGTTGTCTTTTGTCTTCTTTGACTTAATTGGTAAGGGTGTCCTGGAATTCGTCAATTTTATTTTGTCCGTCTGTAAGGTGAGTGCTCGCATCAACCTTTCATGCGTTTCAAAATAGAGTATTCCTTTGAGTCCTTGTTTATCCTTGATGACTTTCCACGCAGCAGCTCTCATATACTGGAGGAGGGATTCGCCATCAGATGTGAATTTGATATATATTGCATCTTCTGTAGTGTCGGCAGAGAAGCGGAAGGAGGTTTGAAAAATTTCTTGACTCTTTCTTTGTGTGAGCTTCCATTCGTCAGGAAACCACTGGACTCATATACCTCCTAGTTGGGTATACCAAGGCATCAAAATGAACTTGGTATCCTTTGTAGAGTTTAAAACTATGTCCACACGAATCGTGTAGTACTTATATTGGGTCTTGAAGAAAATGTTTAAAACACGGTCCCAGTCAGAAAAGGCAGACCTTATTTTATCTGGGGACCAAGTGGTGGGTACATCGTATATCATGATAGTTCGACGTTGACGATTTTGACTTTCATGAACCATGTTATTATCGCACGTGATTTTCTGAATTGACCCTTGCTTCTCTTTGCCTTTATTGGGTTTTGTGGCTGGAAGTGTTACAACAGGGGAGGTGATCACAGATACATCCTGCGTAATTATCAGATCGACTGCCAATTTTGAAATAAAACTCGTGGCTTCCGCCGATAACTTACTATTTATGATCATGACCTGAGATTCTGTAGATATTATTGGTGCGCTTTGTTCCAATTGTGCCCATGATTGCTGCGGCTCCAAGTCTTTGAAGTTGTTTCCTTGAGAGGATGGCTGTAACATATCTTTAACCCTGATATAAAGTCTGTCTAGTGTTAAACGCAAGTGCTTTTTTCCTAGACTGGCAGATATACAGTGGTTATTGGAGTTAGAAGCGTTCTTAGCTCCTGCAAACTGGTAGTCTTCTTTTTGAAACAAGTTCTGCTCACTGGCGAGAAAAGCGAGTGTTTTGTATTATTTGTCTGGTTTATTAGGCTTTCCTATGGGGGCTACTGAGTATACATGACATAAGTCTTTTATCAGTTCAGCCTCGAAGGTTTTTATTAACTCTGTGATAGATGTGGACCAAGTTTTTTCAAAATTTTCCATCTTCTCTATATGTATTTTGTCTGCATATTTTTTGACAAAAAATTTGTGAGAAAGAGTTTTTTTCCCATACTCAAAATTTCTGTCGTCCAGAATACTTAATACATAGGTGACAAATATTTACTATGATCACGTGATTTACCCGCATCCCAAAGGCACGTCCTAAATATATGCCAATAACTCGATGTGACAGTGACGAATAATGTGTGACAAATAGAGATCAGACCACTCGAAAAAAACTGTTGTTGAGATAAATATAAATAATGCATTCCTCATGGTCACGTGACAGATGACACTAAAATCTCTCATCCTTCCTAATCTGGTAAATATTACCTTAACCTGGCACATGTTTAGTTTGAGCCTCTAAGAGCACCCCAAAAAATTCTGCGGTCATGTAACAAATTTATGATCATTTCCTAAATTGGGAAATCTAAAGCAGAGCAGAATCACGTAATCATAGTAAAATATTTGTCATCCAGTATCTTACCCTTTACTTTCTCATTTTTATTAAGTATTTTGGACTTAGAATTTTTTCAGTTAGTAAAAACTTATTTGACATATCCATTATTTATCACATTTATAATTTTATAATGCCATAATTTCAGTTAAATTTGCTCTGTTTTAAATATTCTCCTAAATTGACATACTGATTATTTTCTAAATTAAAAATGAAAATCTTACATATCTGCATTTACTTTTCAATACATATAAGAAATTTAATACATTTAATACTAGTCCATCTGGAAGTATAGTAAATGAACTAAAAGGAAAAAAGAGTCAGCGTGTATCAATTTCTCAAATTGATTTTACATATAATATATAATCATATTTATTTGCTTTGTTCGTTGATATCTTCATGATAAATAATAATAAATTTTCATTGAAAAATAATATGTTAAATTCTCTGCATAACTATATCTTAATAAAGTTTACCAATATTTATATTTTCTTTTTCTTTTCTTACCTAAAAACTGATTTATAAAGATACTCAACCTTTTCAATAATTGCTGGTATTTTTTTAAAAATAAAATTGACAAACATGTATAATATATAACAAATTAAATAAAGCATACATCGGCATTATTTTAAAAGATGATAAAATAAAATTATAAAATTATCAGCAGAAATAGCTGATGTTTTATAACTAATGCTTAAAAAACTGAGATGGTAGTACTAAATGATATACTTTTTGATTATAATAATTTAATTTACTTAGTAACAAGTAAAAATGATATTATCAAATTTTAATAATTGCAAATGTAATCAGCATTTAATTATATTTATAGATTATTACATATGTGCAAATTTTAATACTACTTCAATTTTTATGATATAACCCCAAATAACAGTCAATAAATTGATATGTAATAACACAAGTTTAAAGCACTCTAATTAGTTATAATTTGATTAGATGATCAATTTTACTATAATTTTACACATTTTTAATTTTGTTATTTATTCATTTTGCAAATAATTATTTATAGTATAAATTATCAATTTATTATTATGCCCATATTATAGTAAGTATTTAATAAGAAGGATGATTTATTATTAAATAATATATTATTAAATTTAGATGCAAAGGATTTATTAGAGAATAGTGAAAATAGTATGATAAAAGAATATATTGATATTCAAAATGTAAATGTAAAAATTTTATATCAATATATAGTATATAAAAGTTATATAAAAGTTATTAATGTTTCTTAAATTTTTTTTTAAAAAAAATATTTATGTATATATATATTTAATCTAATAAAGCTATATAAAATTAGGTTTGGGCAAGTTTCAGATATTAAGTAATTTGAAATTTAGAGTTCCAGAAATTATAAAGATTTGAAAAGTTTTGGAAGTTTGGACCAAGTTTCAGAATTTGACTTTAAAAGGTGAAATATTTCACCAATTACAAACAGTTTCGCTCACAACATTGACTATATCAAATTAATATTGTTATTTGTTACATATAGTTTTATATCAATGAATCATAATGCAAGGTAGAATCCAATAATCCTTACCAGCATTATGTAATGATAGATGGCTTTAAATAATAACCATTTTTTTAATATAAATTTGCATCCTGGATCTTTATGTTAACTTAGATTAAATTTATAATGCTGGTCTGATTCAACATTAGAATATTGGTACAGCTTTAATTACAAAGAGGCAAAGTAAAATATTGCATCATAAAACTATATATAATATTAGTATACTAAGGTTTTTTTTATTAATTGAAAATAGAATTGTATTCGACTTTAAGCATCACTATAATGTTGAATCTAAAATTTTAATGTAATTTTGATAAAAAAGTGGTGCCTAAATTCAGAAGGATACAGTAAACAAAATATTAATAATAATAATTGTGTCAAATAAAAAATAGGCATGCCAAAAAAAAAATCTGATTTTTTTGTTTAATTTGTGATATTTTTTAGATACGGGGAATAGGTATAGTAAATCATAATGCAGGCCAGGGTCTAATTCTTGCTGGCATTATGCAAACTCCAGGTGGTAATTTTACTTGTAGCTTTAGATTAAGAATATCATGTGACTTGGATGTATGTTAACTCGGGCCAAATTTATAGTGCCGACCTGAACTAATATCAGTGTAACCTAAAATATCGGTGCATCTTATTACGCTTTAATTGCAAAAGGGCAAAGACATGTTACAATTGCTACATCATGAAACTATATATAATAAGGTTTTTTATTGAGAAAAAATTTACTGATGTACCATCTGACTATACTTCTTAAGAGAGAGGTACTGGATTTTAGTCAAATTTAATAATGTTATATTATAACTATATAATAGCAGTTGCTAGATGTAGAAGAGGTAGAAGGAGCGGAAGATTTAGAATATATAGAAGATGAATATTTATTATTATATTTTAATAAATTTACCAATTTTTAGTTTGATATTTGCTCGAAGGACGCTATTCTGCAAGAGTTTCTCTGTATAAGCCAATCACATCGAATCTTGGTCATGTGTTATAAATTACTAGATTTTTCTTTCTAAATACTAATATAAAAACCCTCGAAATGCTTTGTAAGTTTATAATTTTGTAGGATTTACGAATAAAATTCAAAATTTTAAAATTATGAAGTATGTAATATTGTTTTATTATGCAATCTAACAGAATTATGTGAATTTAACACAATCTTAAATGGCAAAGAGTAACGGTCACCCGTTAGTTGATAACACGAGATTTTGCTTCATTAATATATTTCACATTTGATTGCTCGAACGTTAATTTACAGAATGCGTAAACGAATTTACTTGGGTATTATGGATAGAGCCAAGAAATTAACAACAAAAATTATGATAGATGAAAGTGAATAAAACATCGTTGAATTTAAATATGATAAATTGTAGCTACAAGGTCGCAAGCGATCTTGCTGTAGTCAAGGAAGATGTATGGGTTGTATAATGGAGTTGATCTATTTATTATCGTGTAGTAAATAAGAGATGATGGGAGAGGTATTGTATATGAATTAAAAGGTAAAGGATTATGAGGTAGTAGGGACGAGCCCCAATTGTTTCTCTTTATCCTTTTTCTCTCATTATAATTAATTGTGAATCGAAACGTGGATTTTTTTATTTTGCGCATTATTTCAAAATAATTTTATTTAGTAATATCACTGACACTTCAATTAAATTAAGTTGCCGATTCAAATCATCTAGAAACGCGACGTTGCCTATGCTGAAAATTTCAATTTGCGTAAAAAACTATAAAATATATTTTAGTCGATAAAGAAAAAAATTAAGTTGCCATCATAAGTTTAGACAATATTTAATTACATTACAAGAATAATTTTTTTAGTAAAATTAAAATGCTAGTTTGAGATTATAATTATATTGCAGAGACGTAGAAGAATGGAATTTTTATCATATTACATACATTTGATTATCATTAAAAGGAATTAACGAACATTAAATAAAATAGCGTCTGATTAATTAAAGTGGGGTTTTAGGTAAACTCTAAAAAGTCAGGATCGTAAGTACTAATTGCATTATCAAACGTTATACGATATAATCGCTTTTTTTTGTAAGTAAATCTGCACAATTTCCATCGTTATAATTAACATAAATGTTCCGCCTTATTTGTAATTAACCATTCAAAATGAGCATAAGAATACTGAGAAATAGAATACCAATTACGATTAAGAGAGATTTTGGTGGATTTTTTGGTGGCCAAGTTATTAAATACATTTTCGCCCGTTACATGTGCATAATACGTAGGTTAAATGCGCTGGAATGCTGACACTGGATGTGGTGCATTGAAAGTTACCATAGTGACTTTTGTTTAATAAAATATTTTTGTGTACAATTATATATTGATTTTCAATTATTAAACATTCAATATTACTAGGTAAATATGTAGTTTCAAGGTATTGAAGAAGACGGTATAATAAATATTATAAGAATTTTCCAGTTGTTCTCAAGGTTGTATTTATTTAAAAATAATCCTTATTTGTGGCGTTAAATCCTTTCATGAATTTCCAAAAAATTCTCATGAAAATTTGTAATATCATGAGATAATGTTTCACATATTGATTTGATTTATTATGATGAATAACCCCTGTTTTTTCTATTGTTCCTTATACGTATCAGCGTAATACAGATTATTATCTCATAAGAGCGTAATTTCTTCGCGAATGATCGAATTAAAAAATATATATATATTTACAATACGTTGTCAAAAAAAAAATTTTTTTTTTATTTTGCACTGTGTATACACGTCACCTGTTGCGAAATTTCCACGGAAAGGTTTTAACAAAAATGGAAAAATCAAAAGAATAAAAATTATATAGGTACTAACTTAATTTTGTCTAGATCATGTAGATCATGCAAGCAAATCATGTGCAGTGAAAGAGATGTAACGCAACACTAATATTCCGATATGATACGTGCTACTTTGCGGCTTTAATAATTCTTTTCTTTCTTTCCATAAAAACACTTTCTTATGAAAGTTATTTTTGTCATACCTATTAACTTATCAATGTTTCATCTGGTGCGATATTTTCTTTTCAGAATATGGAAATGAAACTTTTACTGATAGATTACTCGGTATACCTTAATATAAGATAATCCTTATCAACGATGCTTAGAGAGCCAGTAACAAAGACGCTGGAGAACGTAAAAATTAGTAGGAATTAATTAGAGATAGGAAAACTAAAGCAATAGAATTTGTGTTATCGTTGAACCATTGATGAAAGTACAGTATCTGCGATATAAGTTCTCGCCTCATAATATGGAATCATATCTCTTCTGATAATCAAACATCTTAAAAATTAAAAGAACATAAAAGAAAGAATTACAACTTATAAAAATTATCATTTCAGTTTCTTTTTCTTTTTTTTTTTTTTTGTTGGATTTCGATATTCTTAAAGTTATGATAAATCAACAAATTGATGTAATGATAATTTTGTGTTAAACAAATGGTTGTAAGTGGTTGTGTGGATTTCACTGTGGATGGGTATGTATATATTTTCTTATTTTGAATTTCCACGTTAAAATCTATTTTAATAGCTCTCAAATTTGTACGACCAATTAATTGATCTTTCCATTACCAGAGGACATCACCTTAGGCGGAACAGGAAAAGGCAGAGAGGATAATCTTTTTTATCTTTAATGATGAGGAAGAGTTTCTTTTTAGTTGGACTTATTCTAATGTAACGGGAAGATGTTATTTCCTAACAAATTTTCTTAAAGTAATGTTGAAGAGTTCTTTTAGCTGGATTATTCTTAATAATTTTATAATGTGGTTTTAAACTAGTGGGGAAGGGTTGGATTTATTCTCATTAATTTTTCTAATGTAGCGAGAGGATGGTTTTCTTATTTTCGGTATCCGAGCATCGAGTCGCTTCTATTGCACTTTTTTTTTTTAAAAAAAATTACCGCGTGTTGAGTTAAAGGTATTCAGCGTTTTAATGATCAATAAATCAAAAATTATTTACGTATTAAATTATTTTTCATTTGGTCTAATTTTGGTCTAAATATTCCATCCGATTTTGACTATCCGGTGAGACCAGCTTGATCTTTGTGATCAAAAAAACAATATGTCCTGTATGACAAATCTATTATATAGCATCAAACAAAGTTTTGTTTTGCTTTCACGTATCGAATTTTCCGGGATATTTGACGGATTAAACAAACAGCTGATTATTGATAACTTTTGCGTTGAAATTTATTAGAATAGATACAATACATATATAATGAATACAATAAATACAATATAACAAATATAAAAATAGGATAAATTTTTATATTAAATAATAAAATAGAACCATTTAAATATTTAATTATTTATCAGCTTTATCAAAAGCTGCTTTAATCACTTTTTCTTCGATCATTGTAACGAAAAATTTCTAATATATCACCATCATTTTTTTTTTTTTTTAATAAATTATATTCTATTGAAGTATCCCAAGGTATCATAAATAATTGTAATATTTTCAATCTATAAACGATAAATAAAAAACATGTTAAACGGTCACCTTTTCTTACCAGAAAAAAAAAGAATTTATGAAGAGCATAGGATAATATGTATGTGAATTGGTTTAATTAGTTTTATAAATTTGTTTTTTGTAAGTTCGATTCGGTGAGTAAACCTCGACCTGTTTGTATAGCATATACCGTCATGATAAAATGATAAGCCATTTTTAATATTTAATTGTGAAAAAAAGGGGCTCATGTCTGCTGCGTTGTTAGAATCTTTAAACAATAACAGGAATACTGTATATATGGGCAATTTTAATTAATATGGGAAATTTTAGACAATCAATATAATAAATATGGACAATTTATAATGCATCATGCTACTTTTCGATATGTAGAATGATCGAATATTATTTATACTATAATTAATTTATTTTTATTGAACAGGAACGTACGAATACGGATAATAAATTTAGCAGAAATAATGCAGTTATTATGCGGACGATATTGTACTATATCACATAGAATGTATTCTCATGCAATTGGGATTCGTGCATAATCCTAACGAGTATGGTATAATGAGACGGAACAAAGGATTGTATTATCTATTGGAGCGGATCCGTTTTGCGGCACGGTATAAGTTTAACCGGTTAATCCAGCTCCAAATTTAATAAAAACGTTTTGGTACATAAGAATTTCATATCTTCCATTTTCTAGAAGAGACCAAGAAATTACCGTTAATGATTCGATCCGGATAAAAACACATCCAGATAAATTAAAAAAATTATCCAGTTTCTATCCAGATTATTTGACTCATATATCAATATAAGGATATATAAGTGTCACGCTAGTCAGTTGCGCCACGGATACGAGATTTACCGAAATTCAAACTAGGTAACGGGAACCGTTGGAGCCGTCCGAAACGTCACATTAATTGATTAGTTAGCGTGTATTCTATAATTGCGCCACATGTTCTTTCCAAAATATTATTTCAGAAAAAAGATTATGAATTCCAGCAAAACTTGTATTTTATTTCTCGCAAGAAATAATCAAAGGATGAAGGCGGTGAGTAAACTTTCCTTAAACATTAGTACGCAACTAACTGTAACAAAAAGCGTGATACAAGAATAGACGCGGCGTGACAGACATCGCATTGCATTAAACGAGTAAGTGTTCACAACTTGGCGCGGTCATCGTAAAACAGTTTGTTTCTAAATTTGTCATTGAAAAATTATTCTTATTTTAGATAAATAATGCTTTAATTCTTTGAGATCGTGAATTTAACCGGTAATTAGCGTAACCGGATTCAGCAGTAACTTAATTTCTTTCTATAATGAATTTTGCATACTCGAGTCTCGCAACCGGTTTACAGTCGAAATTGTTACAAGTATTTAAATGCAATCAACATCTTATTCCTTACAAGAAGAACTTGTGGCAAAATTAGCAATGTATATATATATATATATACACGATAAAAAATCTTGTACGACACGTCGTCCAAAAATAAAAACATGTTTTGTATATTAAGGATTGGGAGTATGAAATATGAAATTGCTAAATATGTAATATATTCACTCGGAATTAAGATTAACCACTAACCGTGTGATCACAAACCACCTTTAATCTGAATTAATGTGGCTGACGAATAATATAATTCATCCATTTTCAGTTTTTTTAAAAAATATTAAGGCGAGAATAAAACATATACTTCGTAAGGAGTAGGGAAAGATTTGTAAAAGTTCCATGTAACTTTGGGCCTACCGCAGAAATTATTACTCTGTACGTCGATTATATCGATAGAAAACTCGATTTTTCTTTCTGTACGACAATGTCAGGTCCGGTAGTTAAAAAAAACAATGGTTAAATTAATTGAGCATTTGAGCGACAAATAAAACCAAATACACATATTTAATCATATTTAAATATTAAGTATACACGTAAAATAATGTCACGTTGTTATGGTTTTAGGTGGTCAAATATATTTTCAATCATAATATCTTATCTGGGTGCATATTTAAATAACTTAGGTAAAAGTACAAATCGCAATTAATTTTAAAGGTAAATACGAATAAAGCTTAATTTTTGGGTGAATAAAAAGAGAAAGGCAAAGAATAAATTAAATAAAACGGGAATAGAATTTTTTTTTTGGGGTCACAAGTGACCTTAATTACTTTGCACTTGCTGCTGAAGGTTGAATATTTTTTTTTTTCGTTTTAAAATCTGAGTGGACTACTGGTTTTGTCCAAACTTAAACATCTTTAGATGTTCAATTAAAAAAAAAACAACGTCTTTTTAAATGATTCACTTTCTTATTAGCGCTTGGTTTTGATTGATTAATTTCAGTTTTTTTTTAACTGAATTCGATTTCGATATTTGAGGAAAAGGTTATTTAAGAGATAAAAAGGTGAAAATTATCTAACATAGAATGTCTATAATAATTTATTTGAATGTGTAAGTTTTACTTCGTTCAAATTAAAAGAGAAAATTAACAATTGCATTTCAAAAGAAATAATCGCTTACATGTTAAATTGCATTCTAGTATTCGATCGGGATTGGATGAATTGAAGGGTACGATGATAATAATACTCTGACTTGGTCTGTCAATATAAATATACGTGATTAGAATTCTTAATTATAATTGTCAGTAACTTCTCCATGCTTTTCCTTACCAGAGGAAACTCACGAACGAAGAGCTTGCGGAAGAATTGAAGAACTAAGTGTCTATTATATAGGCGTCCTCGAGAATATAAACTAATCTATGAAAAGGAGGAAAAAACACGTTTTATAAACTTATTTAGGAATTCCTTGTGAAAAAGGAGGCTTATTACACTCTTCATTGTTAAGAAAGATCCAATGAAAATTGTAGCAAACGATCCATAAAAAGATTTTTAAATGAAATTTTTCAAGAATGAAATATTAAAATTCTTCTTTAGGCATTTAATGATCAGCCCCCCAAAAAGCCTTCAAAAAGCCCAGTATAGCCAGCGTATAGCCGCCCCGTTTATCACAAAATTTTACTGCTTCTGCGACTTGCAAATGAATTTATTAATTCGACATGGGAGTATCCTTGGGCAGTGCCAGACGGCAATAAGACCAAGCAATAAGCCATAACAGATAAGGCGGGTTACATAGAAGATTTGATCCGGCTATGAACCGGTCTAAAATTGGTTGATTAATTTTTAATTTCAGATTTCAGATTTACCAACACTCGATTAACTTTGGATAATTTAGATTTTCAAAATTTTATTTATTTATTTATCTTTTATTTTTATTTTTATTTTTATTTCTTTTTTAATTACGATAAATGATCGGTAGTTTCTGTGCCACATTTTTCACACGATCTTTTAAATGGCGTAATTCACCATTAAAAACATTAAACAAGTTGTTTTTTAACTTTTGTGTGAAACCATAAAAACCAGAGGTGTACCGTTAATCCAATAACATATATATTTATTTAAAAGAAAAAAAGTAAAAATTGAAACGAAATAAAACGAATATATATATGTATAGGATCTATAAAAAAAAAAAAGAAAAAAAATTTACGTATATGCTTGTATACATGTAGAAATTCGATAAAAAGAAAAAAGTGGAAAAAAACATAAAAAATCTATTTCATAACAGATTATAATCCGAACGACTAAAAAAAAAAAAAAATAATAAAAATTATAACGAATTCTAAATTTTTAATAAAAACGACCGACCAAAAAAAATTTATAACGTATATAAATTTTTGATTTTTAAAACTTAAACGAACGACGAAAAAAAATTATACCGAATATAAATTTTTAATTTTTAAAACCAAACGATCGACCAAAAAAATTATAACGAATTTTAAATTATTATAACGAATTTTAAATTTTTTTAATTTTTTTTTACATAAATATATATAGATTAAGACTTCTTCATGTAAATACGAGATAGGTAACGAAATTATTTTGCATAGCTCGTTTCACTTTCATTTTTACGAAATACGACTTATCGGTTGCCTTTAGAAGTGTAATAAAGGTGCAAAAAAAAAAAAAAAAAAAAATTAATAATTTGATATTATAGTTATGATTTAATTAATTCGTATTACTAACCAATTTCTATTATTTTGTAATAGTAATAATCATAAAGCTTAATTATATCTTAGAAATAATCATAAAGCTTAATTATATCTTAGAGTTTTTATTTTCATAATGATTTTTATCGAGGTTATATTATGGGTGCTTTTATATTTAATATTTGAGCTTTACCGCAGCATTGAAAGATATATGAAACGCATAAGGGGGTACAAGTGACAAGCTAACGGATTGTATTATGAAATCATTTTAGAAAACTAAAAAAACTTCAATTAAAAGAACAACGCGTTTATCCTAATGCCTTGGCGTAAATATAAATAATTGCATTCCCATTTTCCTTTGTTCTTCTAGTTCGGATGAATCATTGATCCAGATAAAATGATGTATCGTAACGTATCGGCAATACTTTTTTTGAAAAGATTCTTTGTTCTAAAATCTTTTTTTTTAAAAAGTAAACAGCGCTTTAAACAAATAGAGAAATAGCGCGTCATTTCAACATTCTTGGCATAAATCATGAGACAAGACAACGATATGATTCACTGGCTTGTGATCTAAACAATTACTCTTCTCTGTTCAATCATTTATTTAAAATGGGAACGACTATTATAGAATAGGTATGCACGGAGTTCCGTAAGGAAGTGTAAAAGAAAACCTGAATATGCCCGGATATTACGCTTCAAATCAAAATAATTAGCACAAAAAAATTTTATTTTAATAATTATATGTAAATATATGATATCATGTGGTAATTTTATATTAATAACATCCGAGTATATAACAATGAATTTATTGAATAAAGATAAAACAGAATAATCGAAATACAATATATATTTATGTACGTATAGAAGGATTGGAAGTTTCATTGTTCGAATATTAATTATATTTAGGCATATTCTCGTATAATTCATACAATACATATAGTATGAATTAAAACAAAATAGAAATAATATGCGAAAATAAAGAATTCAAAGGGTATCAATAAATATCATTTATTTGTATTAACTATTGAAAAAAATTCTATTATGATGGAAGGTTAAAAAATACATATCGGAATTCCGTCCGTAAATATATTATCCGAATATATACATATAGTGTACCACGGAATACAAGGAATACAAGCAAATTTTTTTTTAAAAAACACATACGTTTTTTAAGTGGCTGCTGATAACTTACTAAACCCTATTATATTGAGATATTCTGCAGATCATAATAAATTTTCCGATTTGAGCTCCAAGTTGCAGGAGAATTTTCTCACTCAATATGTATTGAGGCGTCTAGTCGTTCTGTGCAGCAAAATGTCAAAAAAAAGATTTATTGGCATAATTGGTTTATCAACGAATTTTAATTCATAAATTTTGAACAAAGGACATAATTATATTAAGTATGCTTTGAAACATCATATGCATATGTTGAAAGTTTTAAACATATGACATGATTGTCAAATTTTTGGACGCCAGCAGATTTCATACTGTCCATAAATAATCATATAACGCATTTGCAAATTACGTGAATTATATTACATATAATTCGTTTTTTTATTCATTGTTCAAATAATTTTTTTATTTACAGTATAATACAAATCATATGACCTCTATATCAATTTTGCTCGTTCTGTTATTCTATAATAATTTCTTGAAATCGGAATGGATTTATTTTTCGAATTTTTCGTTTTCGTCACAAGAAAATTGAAATACTTGGTCTTTATAGTTTCTCCTGCGATTGTCCTTATAATTTCGATGCCATTTGTTACCAAATAAGAAAAGTTGACATTATTAAAAGTTTGAAATAATTTAATATTAAAATATTATAATCTAAATTATACCATTAAATCTTATTCGGATCAAGTAGTATTATGATTTAATTTGTCCTTTGATGTTCTTCGGTCCTTTTATCCAATTCACTAGAATTTTGAATCCCTTCTCTTAGTATTTGAGCCAATCTAATTGTTATGAAGATATTAATAATTACATCGACACCTATGTACGCCCATCTTGCAATTTTCGCTTTATCTTCGAACTTGTTTAAATTTCCAAGACGAAGATGAAATAACACAATATGTATTACTTATAAATTAATTTTATATAAATAAATAATTAATTAATTAATCATAAATTAATTCTAATTACCTGCAAGAAGATACTCTTTAAAAGAAACGAAATACCAAGAACTTTATCGATTTTTGGTTTTGAAAATTTTGAAACGAATCTCAATCTTCTTAATAATTTTCTTACAAAATCCATTACTTCATCGACTTAATTTTTCACGATTTAACCGCTAAACCTAAATTTGTTGTTAATTTAAATATTGAAAAATGGCGACATCCAATTATTGAAACGAAAAGTTTTTAATATAAACCTATTATTATCAAAAAAAAAAAAAATCCAAAAATTAATCCATTTATGATAATAATATTACTTTGCGAAGAACATTTTTAAAACTGTTAATAATAAAAATAATCGATTACTGACGATAAATATGCATCTCGTAAAAATAATACTAGAATTCATATTTTCCGATTAATATTACAATCAGAGGAGCGAGATTATTTTTTCCCTCCCATTCTTTTTTACATAAAATATTTATTCTATATGTGATAATTTATGGTATCATATTGATGATATTAATACCTTTGAAAGGTCAAGTTAATTCTGAAAAATTGTCTAATAGCAAATCTTTTTTAAGTTGGTACAAATGAAGATCAAAAAACTTTGTAACACATATTACTAATGGCTTAGTTGCATACATATTCTGAACAAACAGGTTTGATTTGGGACTTTGGCGCACTTTGAGAAAAAAAAAAAAAAGAAAGACCAAAGAATCTTATCAGAAAATCAATTCCGTGAAAAAAATAAAAGTAGAGTAATATTATTTATAAATTTATTTATTTATTTTTGATTATCATTATTATTTTTTTATATTATAATAGTTGCACATGTATAAATAAGTATTCTAAACGTTACGGTAACACACGTATAAATTAGTAGTCTAAAAGGTTACGGTTACACACGAAACAATTATTATTAGAGATTTTATTTTTATTTTTATCGTTCTCTACCTGATAACTAGCTTTTTTTAATACTTCGTTACAAAATACAAAATTGATTTTATTGATGGATTATAGTAAAAATTCAACAAACGTTTTTCATTAATTATCTAAAAATGGATTATATCAAGTTTTAAGGTTTCGTGATATATTAACAATAGTATTGTAGTTTCGTTGTTTGGGACATAAGATATGTAATTTACCAGCCAAATTACAGGTTTATTAAATTGTAAATAAAAATGATCGATCATTTAGATAACGCAAAATTTGATATCATTGGGAGTTGTGGCACAGTAATTTTGTCAAAAATTGATTGGTCAATTAATAACTATGTTCGTGATTCGCTGACAACTTTTTTTTCTGCCCGGTTTATTCAAGCTTTTCATTTATTTCGTTTTGAAATTCAAAGAACTTTATGTATCATGTCCTCCAATTTATAGTACATTAGTTTACTGAAATGACGTATACAGCTTAAGGACCAATTGTAGGCCGATTCACGATAGACGTAATTGTCGTCCTCGAAGTTTCTTCTTGTTGAGTGATATTAAAAAAATTCAATTAAAAATTTATTAAACGAATAATTCTCTGCTTAAAACTCGAAAATTATTAATTACCTTCTATTTTTTGAAAATTTTTAAGAAACGCCATTGGATCACTTTTTTTGTCATGGAATAGCGTCGTGTAACACGATTATTATGTAAATCATGCAAACTATAAGTGCATTTTACGTTTTATGATACAGGTGCTTGATTTATTTTACTAAAGAGAGCCTAAGGCGGACTTTTGTAGGCTGTGATATCGAATGAATAAAACTTTCGAAGATTGATCTTCAATATTTAGTAGTGTTTATCGGATTGTTTAAAATTATTTTGTATATTACGAACACAATATAAATCAAAAAGATAATCATAATTTATTCACTATGTGGCTTCTCATCTTTTATAGGACCACGCAAAAAATTAGCCGGGTAATATAAAAATCATCTTTCATAGGCGTTTTTGTGATACACGGAAAATTAGTTGATAACGAGTTATGATTTCATTGGCTGATAATACAAGTCACACGGTTATCATTATTTCTAATTTGCCGGCAACGCCAAAACTGCAGTAGATTGATGATTATCATATTTAGAACATTTCGTGTTTTGTCAAACATTAAAATAAGTATTTGGAGATCATAGGCTTGATAAATATTGGACACAGATGTGTGATCAAAAAAAAAAAAATTTCAAACGATTAAACGAATGAAGGATTGAATATTGACATAATTTATGTTAAAATTTATTTTTGCACTCCGTTCGTTTATAATATAACATAAGGTTTATTTTTATTTTTAAGTATATTATTGGAATTATTGGAAAATGAATTCATGCTGCACCGTCAATTTTGAGGCGGGACCGAATAGAAAGAAGATCGTCAAAAATCAGGGAATCAAAAAATCTTTGTAAAAACTTGGGCTTTTCCCCGATCCGAAAAAAGTTTTGTTATTCAAACAGTGCTTGCGTTTAGTCAGCCACAATAATTTATTTAAAAATTTACGATTATATTCAGGTCGAATAATATTTACATGTAAAAATTTTTTATAAATTTCATATAATATCCATCGAAAATATTTAAAAAATAAATTCTTAAACTTTCACACCTGTGGTACAACATTTCGTATTACACAGTCTATTCGTAATAGTTATTTCACGGGAAACCGTGGATATCATTAATCATCACGGCTCCGCCGTGATGATAATGATATCGAGGCTGATCCGTGAAATAACTAATTTATACCACGGAGACTAACGTCCTGTATACAATTTTTAACTATTGATACACTTTTTAGCTTATTCTTTTAAATAAACATCATCCATAAAAATATCAAGAAGAAAAATCACGGACGACTATTAGGAAACGTGGTATAAATGTAATATAATACACGTGATTTAAGCCGGAATTAGATAAATTTCTAATTCCCGGCCGGAATTATCATTCAAATTTTTGCTCACTTTATTGATGATGATTCTGACCTTATATTTTTTTTTGTAATATTCTTTCCTTCTAAATTGTAACCTCCTAAATATTAAACAAAAGTATTTGTTTGGAGTGGCATTACATTACTTTCTCAAAACATTACACAGAGAAATTTATATTGTTTTTAACAAAAAAGATAAGGATGCAATTTTTGTTGAAAATATAAAAAAATTTAAAAGATATTCTTGAACTGTTAGAAAAGTATTTTCAAATTCTTTTATTATATATAAAAGACAAAAGTTTACAAAGATTAATATTATATTATCATTATTATTACTATACAGTATTTATTATAAAATTATAACAATCTGAATTTTAATATATATTTATTGTTTATATTTGTAAATTTAATTGAAAAAAAACTCTTTCTGGAAAATCTGTAAATCTATAGAAATCTGCAGTAATCAAAAAATTTGAAAAATGCCTAACAACAAACATAACAAAACTCAGCTAAAGTGCAAAGTTCTCTTAAATAAGTAGAAGCAAATGTTAATAAAAGCAACAAAGCTGATTTTTTTGTTGCTTCCTTTTTAGAACTGTTTACTTATCTGATTTTACCTACTCAACCTCAAGTCATTATTAAACAAGAACTGGTAGTCAAGAAAGATAGTCATATTTTTGACTTTAAATCTTCTATTAAATCCACCCTAGATGAACAAATTTGTAAAGACATATATAGAGATAAGGATAAACCTATTTTCATTCAAACTGTAGGTTTTAATATTATTACAGTCTTGTTATTACACAGGTTAAAATTGAGGTTATCAGGCATATATCGGGTACAAGATATGCGTAGGATATGTGTAATATACATATATGATATTTGGTAATTACACACATATCGGGTACCCAATATGTGTATTATTTATGCTGAAATTTGGTAGTACATCTTATATGTGTCATGCATATATTACACATATATCGGGTAGTGAAATATCGGTCACATATCATCTATTTAATGTGTAACTGATACATGTTATATAGATATCATATAGATATCATATAAATATCAGATTTTGTATTAATACTAGTAAATTTACAATATAATTCAGGCAAAAATTATAAAATGCAATCAATCGTAATGTATACTTTTTTCAGATTAAATATTAATTATAATTCAGGTTAAAATAAAATTTAATTATACAAAACTTTATTATATGTTTCAATTAAAATATACAAAAAAAAAAATCATACTATATATAAAATCAATTATAATTGAATACTACGAATGAATTAAATGTATGTACACTATATAATTGAAGTAGCATGATAATGAAATTACCTGTTTGCTTATTTTATTATATCTGTTTAATTTGATAAAAGAAACATTAGTGAAAATGTTAGTGTGTTAATAAGAGAAAAGGGAACGTTAATAAAAAAAAGTTAGTAGTAGAAATATCAGTGAAGAAAAAAAAATAACAGAATATAAAATATTAGTAGGATAACATTAACAAGTAGCGTTAACAGAAATGTTTAGAAGAAACGTTAGTAGGAATTTCAGTAGGAGAAAAGAAATGATAGAAAAATACATTAGTGAAAATGTTAATAGAAGAAAAGAAAGAAACGGTGAAAAAATGTTAGTAGAAGGAGAATATTAATAAAAATGTATGTTAGTAGGAGAATAATATTCAGTGAGAGGAAAAAAAATGATAGAATATGTTAGTAGAAGTGTTAGTAAAAAAAAAGAAATGTTAAAAGAAAAAATGTTAGTAGTCTTGTTAATAAAAAATGTTCACAATTTGAAAAGAAGAAACGTAACGTCAGTAAAATATACCTTTGTTTATTTCTGATAAAAAGATATATGTTAATAATAAATATTTCATAGGAAACAGAATCGTCGCAAATATCTTTAAAATCCAATTTGTACAAAGAACCTGATAAATGAAACGTTAAAAACGTTTTTTTAAAGTTAAACAAATAAAAAAAACAACATACCTTTAAAGTCCAGTATGCACAAGAAATCTGAAAATCTTAGAAAAAAAGAATAATAATAAATGAAATGTTAAAAATGTTTCTTTAAATAAATAAAAATCCTCTCCTCTTTTCAACTTACCTTTAAAGTCCGGTATGTACAAGAATCCAGAAACCCTAGAAAAAAAAAAATAAGAAATAAATCAAACATATTTCTTTGAAGTCAAGCAATTAAAAAAAATGTACTCACTAGCAGAAACCTAAAAAAAAACAAACAAAAAAGAGATTATCAGGTAGCATGAAATTTTAATGACACAGATCAAATAATACGTGTGGCCAAACAGACTTCGTCACGTGATCCAATATATCATTAGGGTTCATAAATAGTTCTTCGCTTGGCCTTCGCTCTGGACAATCAGTAAAGATCATAGTAAGTAAAGATCATAGTAAGTAAAGAATTTGTTTTATCAGTTATACCAAAAAAAATAAATAAATCATGTGATCATGTGATTACTTGATAATAATTATTAATTTTGATTGGCCAACGTTAATGTGTGATCTAAACGCTTAAAAATAAAGCTTTAGAAATATCAGACAAAAATTAATACTGCTGACTGAAAAATCGCCTTTCTGAAAAATATCGGTATAGACTATACTAGTATAGCCGTTATCAACAGGAATACTTATTTTTCACAATTACAGTAGTACTCTGAAATGCATTAAATTTTTGACAATCATATCTTGAATAGAAAGTGGTATTATTGTTGTACATCATCACGTACCAGATGGACATTTTTTTACATTACCTGAATTGATTATTTATGTAAAGTTTCACAGTTCAGATTTCTGTTATATTTGCATATGAATAGACTTTTTGAGTTTTATTATCGTTGACAAAGAAATTAGTTATATTAAATGTTTTTTGGGAAAATTGAGTGGAAAAAATTATTTATAATTAATCAATTTTAATACATAATGCTTGATCATTTGTCTTATTTAATAAATTAATCAATCAATTTTCATATGTGACACTTGATTGTGAAAGAAATTATTTAATAATTAATCAATTTTAATAATTAATCAATCAATCAATTTTAATACGTGGCACTTGATCGTTATAATTAATTCAATTTGCACTTACTAATTAATTTTTTACTTATATAATGTTCAATTTTTTTTTCAATTTATTTTTTCATTTTTTTTTAACAAATTTTATTGCACTTCCAATTTTTTTTTTGACAAATTTATTACATTTATTACACGATGGATATCATCAAAATTACGGAAGCAGCAGAGATAGATGATGCAAAAGTTGAGAAAAAAGAAGCTGAGAAAAATGATTCAAAAGTTGAGAAAGAAGTCTTAGAAACTAAGAAAGACAATGCAGAAGTTGAAAAAGATGATGATGCGAAAGCTAATCGAGAAGTTAAAATACAATTTAATCAAGCTGATAATCAAGAAACCAGTCAGATGATTTTCAACTTTGCTATTAAGACGCACGAACAAATGAAACAACTAGGAATCGTATCTCTTAACATAATTCAAAGCCTACATGAAATTATATTAAAAACAGAACATCAAATATATAATATTTTACCTTCAAACAAAATAATTGCAGAAAATACGACAAATATATTGACACAAAATATATTGTTAAAAAAGCCACATGACCTTAGCAAATCTTCAATTAAAATGGCACTTCAATTCCACCAACTTTTATTAAATTTGGACAAACTTCCTGTCCCAGTACTAATGATGAATCCGTCCAAATTTGATAAGCCCGATAATTACATTCAAGTATTATTCAGAAAATTAGAAAAAGGCGTGGAACTTGACAATGATGATTTTTTATACTTACCAAATCAATTAGATGATGATAAGAGTGAAGATGGTGATAAGAATGAAGATCAACCAGACGATGATAAAAGTGAAGTTGTCATTTCTGAAATTAATTTATTAAGAAACGAAAATGATTTGTATTTTAATTTTAATAAGGAAAAAGCAATTAAAATATTATCTCGCCAAATTGGTAAGATATATGATAAAATAAAGGAAGAATATATTGAAGTAGAAATTAAAAGACGACGAAAATTTAGATTTTACGTAAATATTTTAAATATTCAAAGAAAAATTGAAAATTATTGTTGCTTATATAGAACTAGGAACAAAGGAGAGACAATTAAATCTCAATCGGTGAATAAAATTATACAATATAACTCAAATATTACTCACAATAATCTTAAAAATATCCTTAAGACAGCGAGAAGAATTGAAAGCATAATTAAAGTTGCTAATGATAATTGGGCATCATTGATGCATTTCTGAATGTTGATATTAATTTTTTTAAATCGACCAGCATTAATGTTAATAATTATGAATAATAGTTAAATCTCGTTGAAACAGGAAAAACAATTTTGGAAGAGGAAGGGAAAATGATTTATTTAATAAAGAAGAAACGAGAAAATCAATCAAGAAAAGATGAATTAAAAAATATATATCATCAAGCGAACATTACTGATAGTTCAGATATATTATCTAACATTAATTAGAAAGACGAATAAGGTGAATATTATGAATAGAACTTTTATTTGTATTATTAATTCATTTAGTTAATCAACAAAATCCCAAAATGATCAAAGTGATCAATAAATTTATCAAATATATATTAATTATACAAGTATAATTTTACATAAATAATATTCTTCTTTATTATTATCAAATTAAAATTTATCAATTAATAAAATATTTTTATTAAATAAAATTTTGTTATGATATTAATTAATAAAATGTGATAAATATAAAGAAACGCTTGTATTACAGTAAATTTGATGATTTCTCAAACTTTTCTTAAAATCATCAAATTTACTGTAATACAATAAAAATAACGTGATCGTAATTTTGATTTTTAAGAAAAGTTCATTCGAACGTTTCTTAAAATCATCAAATTTACTGTAATACAATAAAGATAACATGATCATAATCTTGATTTTTAATTTTTCTTGATCTGCAACATATATCAAATGATTAAACCTAAAAAAATTTTTTAGAAATATTTTTTCTTTAACCTTTTTGCATCATTACGTAATTTAATTTTTTTAAAAAGCATTTAACTCCAGCTTTTTTGTATTATTACATAATTTAATTTATATGATATGCACAGGCCGCATTTTTTTATTTATAAATTAAATTTTCTATTTAAAAGTATTATTGATAGGTAATTATATTTTCCTATTGTAATATATTTAAATTTTGTGGCTCTACATAATATTTTATGAACTGCTAGCAATGAGTCACAGCCCTCCTCATAGTATTCAGTTTTCCATAGTTCTGTATTTAATATTTCTGGTTCTATAAAGCTATGTTTAAACCAAATACCAGAGGTGGGTGTACATTTATATCATTTAATATATGCTAGAAGATGTGTTTTTGATTCCTCTGGAAATCTAAGTATGTGTTCAAAGTAATATTGAACATCACCCAGATATACATCAATTGATTCATCACTAACCGCTTTCCATTTTGCAAATATGGTCGCATTTTTTTCTTGTTGACTTGATATCACAGATCCAAAAATTTCTGTGCCAATTTGCAATCTTGTGTGCTGATTAATTACCAGGTCCATAAATCCTAATATTTCACTTTGTTCTTTTTCATATAATATAGAATACCATTCACATAGAAATCTGCACAATTCTAAAGGTATAATAACTTTGAAATATGAAGGTTTGAGCATTTGACCTGGTAATTTCTCAGTACCATATATTTTGGAAAATGTAGATGTATTGTGCCTCATAGATAGAAAATGTTGCAACTCTTCCTTTTTTACTGTAAGTGCCAAACTACCTACAGCTTTTCTTGGCATAAAAAGGCAAAGAGATTCATTGAGAAGACCAGATGACTATCTGCACGTTAAGTGGTAATCTACTAGAGTATTTTTTAGGACGATTTTCATAAATTCAGGTTCTATTTGTCGATTGCTGTTAGGATATGATCCTAAATAATAGGAAATATACTTATTAATTGAAAGAAAATTACAAGATATCGAAGTAAAGTAAAAATTTTACCTATATATCCATTAAGTCTCTCAAATAGAAAAAGCCAATAACTATATATAGGGCCGTAATCATGACAGCAATCAGGAATATGGAGTGCAAGATGTATGTTACTTGTTATGAATTCCGGCCCATATGTGTTTTCTATAACGCAAGTCATATCTTTTAACCTCTCTTGTGCTTCTTTTAAATCATTTTCAGTAATGAATCTTGCTACCAAAAGATTATATGCCTGAACAAAATGTCCTAAAATCTTTCTATCATCATTATCTAATATATCCTATAGAATATTTGTCGAATGGATCATGATGAAAGTCTTTCATTGATCAGCAGTTAAATTAGAAAAACCATCATTTCCGATCATAGTAATTTTTGGAGGAATGCGGCCAATGTCAAAAGGTAATTCAACATGATCCATTCTTTATTATGCCACCCGAAGTTGTTCCATACTTAATTTTTTCTGGTTTACAAAAATTGATTTGATTATTCATTTTACTATACCAAAAAAAGACAATGCATTAGATCTACTACTGCAAAACGTATAGGATCCATATATGGAAGACGAAGTAATTCAGACCAGCGTACACCATGGTCTTTGAAATAATCATCTCTTGACTTCTTTGAGTTGTATTGCAACCATTCATGTGCATATCTTCTATGTGATTTGGCGGTACTTATTTCATAGGTATGTTTTCCCCATAATGAGTTTTTTTATACTCTTGACTGTAAATACTACGTTTCTCACATTTATGGCATTTTATTACTGCAGACCCATGTCCAAATAACTTTCATGTAGCCAGTATGTCTGATGATCCAATAATTAATGCAACTTTTATGTCTAATCCATCAGGATATTGATAGGTTTTTGGAACCTTCTAACCCTTCCAAAGTTCTAAAAGTTTGTCTATAATAGGGGTCAAATAATGATTTATACGATCCAATCCCACCTTTTTTGGACCTGGCAAAAAACCCAAATATATAATATTTTCAGGCTTATTTCTTTCGGACCTTGATAAATTACAAATAGATGCATATATAACACTAGTACTATGTTAAGTATAGGTAAATGGCTGAAACTAATCAAGGTTAAAAAGAAGACCTAGATTGGTTCACTGGTCAAAATCAATTCTATCGGGTACATATCGAGAACTTATATATCAGCGACTAATCAGATAAATATCAGGTATTTTTACATATCAGGTACCCGATTTATTACACTTTAAAATATGTCTAATTACCAAGACCCGATATCTAAACTATTGGTCACCGATATGTTATTTAACATATATCAGGCACAGTTCTATCTTACACATATCGGGTACCCGATATGTGATACAAATTTTAATACGTTAGATTTCATATTATATAATGTATTAAGAAATTTTTAGAGTTTACTTTCTTTATAGATTTTTTTTTTTAGAAATTTTTAATTCATTTAATGTAGTTAAAAAATTTTTATTGTCTTATTTGTTGAATGCATTATCAAGTTTATAAATTTTTTGTAAAGTATTTAAAAGTATAATTATTATTGTTAATATTTTTATTTTATTACGTATTTTATTACAATAAATTAATAAAAAAGTTACAGTCATTTATAATACAATTTTAAGAAAAGTTTGCTCAAACTTTTCTTAATCGTGATCATGTTAGGATCGAGAGGAATAAGGAAAACTGCAACCTAAAATAAAGAAAGAAATGTTAAAACTGTTTCTTTAATATTCAATAAATATCCCTCCCTCCCTCCTTACATTTCAAGTCTGGTTTGTCCAAGAAGTCCGGCAATCTGAAAAAAATAAAGAAAGAAATATTAGTAACGTTTCTTTAATATTAAAAAAAAATCCCCACCTTTCTAACTTACATTTCCAAGTTCAGTTCATCCAAGAAGGCCGGCAACCTAAAAAAAATAAAGAAAGAAACGTTAGTAATATTTCTTTAATATTAAAAAGAAAATTCTCCACCCTTTTTAACTTACATTCCCAAGTCCAGTTCGTCCAAGAAGTCTGGCAACCTAAAAAAAACAAAGAAAGAAATGTTAGTAATGTTTCTTTAATATTAAAAAAAATTCTCCCACCCCTTCCAACTTACATTCTAAGTCTGGGAGTTCGGCAATCTAAAAAAAAAATAAAAAAAAATTACGGTTTAGAAAACTGTAAAAATAGATTGATTATGATAATCAATGATCGTCAAATTAAATTACAATTTTTTTTTTAACCTTTTAACCTTCGTTTTTCCCTTTCCTTTCGTCTTTCTTCTCCTCTCGCCCTTTTTGCTACTTCCTTTCGTTCCCTTCCTGGCTTCTTCCTTCTTTCATCTCCTTTTTCCTCCCTTCTTTTTTTATGCGACCTTTCAGCTTTTTGACGATGGACTTCGGTAATCAAAGTTAATATTGTATATATATATATTTTTTTACTTAATGAACAATTTCTAACGTTTACTTTCACTTCTTTTTTTTATAGGCGAGCAACTTCAGTCCTTTACGTGATCTTTAGGTAAGTTGTAATATTTTTTTTTTCTTTTAAATTTATTTACTTAACGAACGATTTTTAACATTCATTTTCTCTTCTTTTTAGGTATTTCTATTTGTTTCCAGACTTTGGAACAATGACGGGTTGTTTTATTTAAGAAGGTTCTTGATACATAATAGGTATAGACCTGACTTTTTTTAAAAATACTTGTTTTTTTTAACAAACTATTTCTAATAGTTTGTTTATTGTCTTTTTTTAGGCGGGTCTTTCAGTTCACTTTAATACAATTCATGTGATCTAAGAAAAGTTTGCTCGAACTTTTCTTAAAATAATATAACATACAATTCATGTGATTCAAGAAAAGTTCGCTTGAACTTTTCTTAAAATAATATAACATACAATTCATGTGATCCAAGAAAAGTTCACTTGAACTTTTCTTAAAATAATATAACATACAATTCATGTGATCCAAGAAAAGTTCGCTTGAACTTTTCTTAAAATAATATTACATACAATTCATGTGATCCAAGAAAAGTTCACTCAAACTTTTCTTAATGACTGGATTTTTGAAATTTAAATAGTGAGTTTCGCAAAAGTTGTGTTGCAAAACTTAATATATTTTTTTAACCATTTCTAATTAAAAATATATTATAGGTTTCAAGCGAACATGACAATGAAAATGGTAAGTTTCACTTATTGTAAAACTGATTATTTTTACTTTTAATTAATTAGAAACGTTTCTAACGTTTCTCTATTTTTTCTTTTTTTAGCAGTTTGTTCTTTAAGATTTTTGGATATACGGATTTATGGTGTGTTTTTTATTGATTTTAATTTTTTATTTTTACGAATTGTTAATTTATGAATTCGTTTTTTATTTTTTTTTAGGTTGTCCTTTGACTCTCATATGATGCGAATTTAGGATTTTTTTAGAATGCATGATTGTATAGATGATGGTTGTGGATAAATGGTGGATAGATTAATGTGAATAATAACAAGTGATAATAATATATAGATAGATAGATATTAGATTAAATTTTATATAATATTATAATATGTACATTGCTATAAATAAAAATGTTAATAAAACTACTATTATTCGGCCTATTTATCAATAATATTCAGGTAACCAATAGGTGACCGATAGATGACTGATTTGTGGCTATTAGTAGAACTTAGAAGCATATTACATTGTATTGCTTTATCAACAAATAATTGATCATAAAATGTTATAATATGAAAGATGATTTTGACTTTGCAAAATAAAAATTTGCAGTATAATTAGTATATAAAACCAAATAATTACCAAATAACTAATAAAATTTGATAATTTTGTTGATCATGTGATTGCATAAATTATTTATTTATCTCTGTTTTTTTTTTTTTTTTACCAAAAAACTTTTTCTCTCTTTAAATATTTTATAAAGGTATTTTTTATTGAAATTTTTTTTTCTATTATCATGTTATTCTTAATACTTTTCTTATTAATATATTTTTCTAATGTATTTCTTCTTTTCACTAGTGTTCTAACTAATAATATTCTACTATTGATTTTTTTTACTTGCCCATGTAAACAAATAGAAAATATATTGTTTATCTAAAAATAAATACAAAGATATGGAGTTTTTTTTTCCATCATATTATTCTTATCACTCTTATTAATATATTTTTCTAACGTGTTTCTTTTACTAACATTTCTACTAACAATATTTGACTATTAAATATTTTATTCCTTTTCTTTTACTAATACTTCTACTAATACTTTTACTAATATTAACACTAACATTAATACTTATATTTTATATCTTTTTATTGACATTTCTTTTCTACTTTTACTAACCTTTATACTAATATTAATATTAATACTATAATGTAAAAAAAATTTTATTGACGTTCCTTTTCTTTTGCTAATACTTAGTGAATTTTTTTTTATAATATTTTTTGTATAATTTTTTTATTATTAATTAAAATAAATAAAACTTTCATATAATTAAATGAATTAAATTACTTTAAATTACGCGTATTTAAATTATAAATTTATTAATATTAATATTATAATTGTTATCTGATATATACGAAAATTATGTCTAATATGTGCCTATTATTAATATTCAGGTTTGATTAGTAAATTATAAATATCTGATATATTTCAGTTATATATAGGATACATATCGGGTATATATAGGATACTTATTAGCGGTATCTGAAATATTTATTATAGTAATATCGGGTACCCAATAAATCTATAATATATGACTGATATATGACTGATATCTAACTACCTAATATGTATGAGATATATGACCAATATCTAACTACCCGATATGTATGAGATATGTGACTGATATCTAATTACCCGATATGTATGAAATATATGACCAATATCTGACTACCCGATATGTATGAAATATATGACCGATATCTAACTACCCAATATGTATGAAATATGTATGAGATGTGTATATTATGTATCACTGTTTTTCTGCATCTGACAGGTACATATCGGGTACCTGATATGTGTGAGATTATTAAATATTATACACATATCTCAAATATATCTTACACATATCTCACACATATCAGGTACCTGATATGTACCTGATAGTATTGATTTTGACCAGTAATACAGATATAATAATATTACATTTTATTAGTTATTTCATTATTAGTTTGGCTATTTCTTTTTAAAACTTTCCTGTTTATAGCTTTGAATTTGTATAATTTTAGTATTATCCCTAAACTAATATCACATTATTTCTTTTTTCTTCTTATTTTTACTTTAGATTTTTTATTAAAGATACTATTCTTCTGTATTTGTTTAGATATTAGATTCTATATTGAGGTTGTTCACCTCTTATATTTGTTTGATTGCCTATTAAAATGCCAAGACAAACCAATTTTGAGTAAAAAAAAATATTGTCAGATGGTACAGTAAAATCACAGTTAATTTTGGCTGACACTATGGTATTATTCTGGTTGATATTTAGATCATGTGATTTGAGATCATCATGAATTCATGATAGTATCATAGAATAGGTAGTCAGAAAATTATTGTATCTTAAATTGGTTAGAAATTATGGAATAATACTGATTGAAATTATCTATAACTTACCATTAGAATTCTGAGTATATACTTTTTCCATTACTTTTAAGTATCTCAAGAATTAGGTCTAATTTTTCTATAGTAATCTGGTATCACTAGTTGCCATGAAATTTTATATAGTAACAATATAAAAAGTAAAAATTGTATAACCAGTTTTATACTAAAATATGTAAGGAATAGCATCTAATAATGAAATCTTTATCTTAATGATGTTTTATCAAATCTTTAGACTTTATCTCATATTTATATCTATATTATTTATTAAAATATTTTTTTCTTAGCTCTATTTTAACAATTTTTACCAATTAAAGCAAATAGTCTTTAACTTTTATAAATATTAGGTCTATAATAGTATAGCAGTCATTCTTATATTACCTTGCCAATCATTGCTGATCATATAGTAAATTTGATGATATCAGACTTTAAAGCTTTGAGCAAAGCCATAGAAGTTTGGGCAAAGCTTGAAACTTTTATGGGCTATAATTTAATTTTCTTAAAGTTAATAGTCAAAGTAACCAAATGTAAATTTAAGTAATCAAGAAGTTATGGCTAAAATTATATTTGCAATTATATTATTATAATCTGTATAATAAATATAAACTTTTAAAACATCATTTTTCAATCAATTTTTCACAAATATTTATAAAATTACTATCAAAACATTTATCTTAATAAGACAAATCTAACAAGCTATAAAATATCAAATTCTGATCACTGGTTGTTGCAATATTATTAAATTATTACTAATTATTAAAATTCAGCCAATTTTCAGATTTTAGTCAATTTTTGGATTTGAAAATATTAATGTTCAGGCATTTGTATGAATTTGATAACAAATAAATTATATAACTAAATTTTTGCTAATTGCTTTTAATTTTTTTTTATAAATAGTCTAAAAATTGTAAGAAAATTCTTTATTTTTAAAAAATAAATTATTTAACATACAATTCTAATAAAATTTAATATAATTGTAGTAAATTTAAATTATTATTAAACTGCTTGTAAGTTTTGAGTATATATTATTATGTAAAATTATTCAATTAAAACTAATTAATTTAATTATAGCGACGTAATAAAATTAAATAAATGATTAATAAATGAATAATAAATGATCAATAAAATTGTGATAAAATAGGGATGTCTGCTATGCTGTCTACAATAGCTAATAGGACAGACATATCTTATATCACATGTTGATCATTTATTGATTATAATATATGTGATATCACACTAACTTCAAAATCTTATTTCAAGCCAAAAATGTTTTAAAAATGATGTTTAATTGTTATATTTAATAATTTGAATTATTAATAATTGAATTTAAAAATATTGTGACGAAATAAAATGTGATTCCAAAATTAGCTTTAGGCTGAAGTTTTTAATAATTTATATATGTGTTAATCATCTGCTAATCAGACTTTAAAGCTTCAGCTGAAATTACAAAAATTAGACTCAAACTTAAAACTTTTACAGGTTATAGTTTAACTGTTTTGAAATCAATGGCCAAAATAAACCAACATGATTTTAAGTAAATCAAAAGATATAGCTAAAATTGTATCTTCAATTATATTGTTAAAATTTATATAATAAATAGAAATTTTTAAATACCATTTTTCAATTAATTTTACATGAATATTTACAAAATTATCACATCTTGATAAGATGAATTCAACAAGCTATAAAACATTAAATTCTAATCACTAGTTGTTGCAAAATCATCAAATTACTAAATTACTTTAATTTTTTGTAGAATTCAGCTCATTTTTGGGCTTTAATCAATTTTTGGGTTTGAAGACTTTAATTTTCAGGTTTTTGCATGAATTTTTATAACAATTAAATTTATTAACCAAATTTTTTTATGAAAAATTTTTTAATGTAATAATAGTGAATAGATGATTAACAAATGATCAGCAAAATGATCGGCAATAATGTGATAATATAAGGGATGTCCATCCTGTTAAACAGGGTGAATATACCTTATATCACATGTCGATCATTTGCCAATCATATTATATATGATATCACATTAACTTTGAAGCCTCATCCCAACCACAAATGTTTTAAATATTATATTTAATTATCTCATTTAATATTAAATTTGAGTTATCAATAATTAAATATAAAAGTATTATGATAAAATAAAATGTGGTTCTAAAGTTAGCTTTAGGCCAAAATTTTCAATAATCTATATATATGCCGATCATCTACTAACTTGACTTTGAAGCTTCGGGAGAAGCTACAGATCTTTGGGTGAAATATGAAACTTTTACAGTATGTTATTTAGGTATTCAAGAATCAATGATTAAAATAAACCATGATAATTTTTGATAAACCAGAAGTTATCATTAAATAAACACTTGCAATTATTAATATAAATAACTTTATTATTTAATTTAGTATAAAATTTAAAATGCAATAACTTTACCAATATTGACTTGATCATAATGAATTTACAACCATTTGAATCCTTTCATTGAGACCAACCTAATGATGTATAATTTATTAAAATCTGATCACTGTATCTCAAGATTGTAAGTTGTGAATTTTTGTATTATTCATTAATTATAAAAATTCACATGAATTAATGTAATTTCAGTTAATTTCAAATAATTTTACCTTCATAATAGTCAAATCAAAAATTATTTCAGTTTCTTATATTAACTAATTAGTATTTTTTTAATGTGACAATATTGAATAAAAGATTAATAAATGATCGGCAAATGATCGACAATAATGTGACAATACGAGGATGTCCGCCCTGTTGCCCTGTTATAATAGCTTGGGTCAACTCATATGGCGTTTCACATGGTCTAATAATAGACAAATCATAGTCCAAATCATACCCAGGACAATGATTGACGGATTTACTAAAAACCTTGTCTATTAATGCTGTAATGCTGGATTTTATGGTCCAGACGATTTATCCTGACGTCATGATTCAGTTAAATTAGATCCGAGCCAATATTTTTCCCATTCACGCTAGTCTCCCACCACGTAAAAAATGTCCTCTATAGTGGAACGACGCCCAGGTTCGCTTCCTTATCAACGAAAGCAAAGAAAGAAATTCTGAGTTCCATTCCACTCCAAATAAAAAGAAACGTCTCTTTTGGCACTGTCGTAAAAAATTCACGAACCTCGCGAAGGCATTTAGAGTAAGTAATACTTGTTTAAGGATCTGGCTGGTACTGTAATATAATTAGAAACGGGGGGAAGGAAAAGAGTTTAATTGGAAGAGCTTTTATGAGGAGTTTTCTTAAAGCCTGGTATGTTTCTGGAGAAAATTTCTCAAGAGGAGAAGGCTTTTCATTGTTAACATATCTATTTTCATTTGCTAGAATGTTAATTCGAACAAACACACAATGAGAGCATTAGGAGGTTAAGTGGGACGAATTTGTCATCATCATCATCATCACATGTAGGGCCCCTCAACAATCTCTAGTCCTGAAGTAACAACAAGTACTCGACGATCAAGTTCCTCTTCAGGGAGGCTCGAGCGGATCACCCAAGAAATCGTCCAAGAACTGTTACACGTTCTGAAAATTCTCTTGTGACATAAAGACCGTTAACACCATCTGTCGAAACACCTAGAATTTCTAGACCCGTCACACCTACTCTACCCTCCTTTTCACAAAGTACGAATGTCACCATTAATAATAATTACGCTGGTGCTTCAGATAAACGATGTTTTTTTATTAGTAATATAGTATGAAAGCACTGTTGCTAATACAATATTATTCTTTCATATCTATTAAATGCTAAAATATATCTTCCCGAAGAAACTATATTAGTAGAATACCAAAACAAATGTATTATTCGTTAATATCTTTATTATATTTTTGTAAAATAATACGTGTGAAGGGCTGGTCAGAATACGTAAAAATGAGTAAAAAAAAAGACTTCTTAATATTTCGGTTTTTCGTGAAGGTACACTTCTTTTGACTTTATTATTTTTATCACAATGTTTTTATTGCAATGAAAAATTTGAATCAGGAAATATTACACACTACGCTAGTAAAAAATGGTCATTGATTTTTATTATTCTAAATGAATTATGAGGAGTGATGGCGTACAAACACATAGAATTATTTATTATCAGTTATCGACTAATGTTGATATAATAGTCTTGTTAATATGTTATTTAATGATAGAATCGATATATATACACGGTGTACAACCTTCCATAGAGTCACTTTCTTCAAGATCATCATCATATTCTTCTCTTGTAGCACCTATCAAGAATTTCTCCGGCTTCATTAACGGCCTAGTAATAATCGTAATTAAGATTCGATGCAAACCTCTGAGAATTCTTCCAGGATTCTGGCTGCAACTAAAACTTCCCTAGTAAATATGCAAAATTAAAGTAACAAAAGATAAAACAAAAGGACAATTGATCTTACTTTTGTTGGAGATTCCTCCCGTGATAAATCATATTTGTGCTTGAATCTATCGGGCCAGGTATTGGCCTTATATTCCTCGTAGAGACATCACATATTAGATATCTTCGGTGCCCAAATAGCAAGAACTGACTGTCAAGCTTCAGTGTATCTCTCTGCACATTCAACTAGTTTCTGACGATGTTCCTGTGTTATAAAGGATGAAAGGTTAGATTAAATATGTGATTTCTTTCGCAATTGGAGAAAAATGCTTATTTCATCTTCTTTACTCCACGATACTTTTTTTACTGGTTTGTTCTGACTATATTTTTAACCAAACAAATATCAAAGAGTGTGAATAGTTCATATTACCTTGTTTTTTTGACATTTTCTTTAAGCCGGAACGTAAATTCGAGAAAAAAGGAGCAAAAATATTTTATGGCGATAACCACGTGAATATTTGCCATTTACTAGACCGTGAGAGTATTGTTGATCGAGTATTGTATGATAGAGTAATACGAATAGGAATAGATCAAATGAGTATTATCACAATTAGTACTGCTAGATTCCTTTCGCTTTGCAATATTTATCAAATTAGAGGATTGAAAGAATCCATCGAATTACTCACCTCAACATTGAACCTCTTCATCTCTCAGGAAGCCCTCACTTGAAAATCTTTACCACCTTCCATCTCTTTCAGATGATATCATTGATATCAACACTTCATTTGTTATATTGTTGATGTAGGAGGTACTTCGATGACTATTGACTTTTCTCGTGGATTTGTCCAGTCTTGCTTTGATACCAATTTTACTGCAAATAGTCATAATAATCACGAATAATGTGTAAATAGATTTCTTAAATGCAACGGATACACTTTTGGCTGTATACCTCCATAAGAAACTGTAATTACGGTTTTGACACGGATAATTTATTGATTATCAGATTAACACGTGTCCTTTGTAACGTAAAAAAAAAAAAATTATTGGATCGTCTGATAATCGAGATTGTATGGTTTATCACTTTGTGAATTTTTCAATTAACCCTATTTTATTTCTATTATTTCCAGCTGCTGGGACTAAAATATTTTTGAAAAATTAACGTTTATTGGAATTCAAAAGTGAGGAACATGAGACTTAAGGTCATTCATAAAGGAAAACCGTTATCTTTTTATTAGATTTCATAAAAGAGAGAGACCGGCGGAAGAGAGTTATTTTGTTGACGTAGGTTTGGATTCGTAGATTTTTTTTTTTATTTTTTGAAAATATTAGATTCAATAACTAAGTAAAAAATAATATTTTTCAGTACGAATGTTGTTGGCAATCTTAAAGTATACATATGTGAAATTAAAATTTTTATATATTCATTAACAATTTTTTTTTAGCATGTCACAAATCACGTTGTGAAGCCTACTATTTGATTGTCGAGAGCATGAACAAATAAACCCTTACGATAATGCTTTCGCAGTTGAAATAGTTGCAGCGAATAGTTTTTTCAGGGACGCTATCAAGGAGGAAAAACACCCGAGTTTGATAATTTCGCTAGACAAACTTAAATTATGGAAGGTCGACATTTCCCTTGAAGAAGAAAACGAAAAATTATTCGACATCAACAAAAATAAACGTTAATATTAAGGAGGAGCTTGGTGGTGTGAAAATTGCTTCCACTTTCGAAAATTAACAAACGTTTTCCTGCCGACGAACACATACATATCATCGTACAGCGACCTGTTGAAACGAAGGGAGTTCACTGCACCGCAACATATGGCAAGATAAAAAAGTTTCAGTGGATCGTAACCCGCGGACAAATAACCTTATCAGCTTTGAATTCTCGGCTTCGCATATGTTTCACATTTCCAGATGGAACAAGGAATAAACATATCGTTATAAATCGTGAATGTGGTATGGAAAGAAATTGTTTTTCTGGTTATTGATGAAGATTTGGTGAGTGTGATCTGGACTCAAGGAGTCAAGGCAATCGATGTATAGTATCGTTTATTTTTTTGAAAATAAATCTACTATAGGCGTAGGCGACATACCGTTAACAGTAATTAATTTGTTTTATAGCACAACAGTCATGGACACTTTCCCAGATCAAGACATTATTCGGGCCAACAGTCGATAGTTATATTGATCTACTCAGGTTTGATGGAGAGTCCGCTGAGACGCTGACACAACCGATTACAAAAAGGTAATGGAGCACATTGTGGAAATATTGCCTGCGTTCACGTTACTAGTGCAGACGAAGCAATAAGACGCGAGTTTATTTCGTTGGTGGAGTGAAAGTATGCCCAGAATACGAGTTATCTGGAATCCATGGTAAAGGGCTAGTAGATTGGGCTATTAAGATCGGGGATGCAATTATTGTTGTTACTGAGGCTAAAATAGATATTAACCAAAGGGTAGGTCAGAATGCAATCCAATTACAAGCTTCGTCTCAGCGTAATAAAAAGGAACGCACTTGTAATGAGGCTTTGCATGAAGTTGTAACGAGTATCGTTTCGACAGGGAATCGACTGAAGTTAGTCACCACTGGGGATTGCAATGACATTGATAATAGTGGAATGTCGAGATATTATTGAGTTTGTGAACACCATTACTTTCCCATTAACGAGAGTGTGTTCGACAGAAATCATCAGATCGAATCGCAGGAATTATTGAAGCGGGTCAAAACATAAGATAAATAAGTTGTTCAAAAATAATCGTATAGACACTAACATAGAGAAAAATCGCCATTAATAAAAAATTTTTTTTACTGCCAAACGTTCTGCGTTCTATTTTTGGAACAAAAATGTTTAATACAGGTCTTATTGATTTGCTCATGTCCAGTATAATCTTAACAAAAATAATCCATTTATTCAAATTTAATATATTTATTTATATATTGCTACAATTATACTGAAAACTGATCCATTTTCATACATAATGCATATTTTTCTATTCTATCAATCCAATCTTCAACTACGTTTTCTCTCTCTTTCCTCCTTCCCTCCTTAAAGTAATCCGGCGTTTTGAATGTTCAAATATTTCTTTGAGCACTGCCAATTTAGCATTGATTGACAATATTTTCCTCTTTCATTAATTTCTTCGACTTTGTCATAAACTTTTTCTTATAAAATTCTAAAGTTACAGATCTCCTTGTGTGATGGTTGATCAAGCCTACGTATCGGAAAATCTGCACTTTTACAAAGAATTATATCTTTAGCTCTTTTATGTTTGCATTCTCGATAAACTTTATCACATATTAGTTTCATTTTCCTTAGTTTATTAAAGACCAAGTTAGCGATATATTCAGAAGCAAAAAACAAATGGCTTCAGTATACGGATTTTTTGTTGAGTCAGTTTATCACCAGTGAGAGGCTTGATATTCTATCAATTAATGTAATTGTTTCATCAATATCCATTTAATTTGATTCCAATGAGATATTGAGATATCGGAATCAAAAATTATTCCTGCATTATCGCCACACAATGTGAATTTTTCTATCAATAATTGTTGAGTAAAGCCAACATTTCCATTATATATGCAATTATAGCAACAAGTGTGGCCTGCCATAAGTGTTGCAACCATTTGCAACCTATGCATGTATCGCAATATTACACTACTTGCAACACTCGTATTTCACGATTTCGCTAAAATTGCAACCTAGGTTACAATTCAAAATGTCGTAATTTATTAACGTAGACATCTTTACATTTATAAGTTATCATTTACATAAATTATAAGAAAGAATGACAGTTTTAAAGAATTTTTGTTTGTGCTGTAAATTCATGTTTAGAAAAGTCTTTAATAAGGAGGTCAAAAATTCCCGGTACTACTCCGGATGCATCCAGGGTAACATCAAGGATACAAGACTTAAACTTACAAGCTTTTAAGAAAATATTATTATTATAAACTAGAATCTTGAATTTTTTATTAATGTCATAAATTGGAATATAAAACATTTGATTTCACTTCGGGTTAATGTTTTTTGCAAAGACGAGTTCTAAAATATTTAAAACCACTGAATGAACATAGGAATCCAAAATATTGCCACCAAGCCAACTATTGCATATTAATTCGCATCGCACCAACTGAGAATTCAAAATTCTAAAATTAATTTTTTCACGGACCCGGTTCAGAGATATTTTCCTTTGCGTCTTTTACAAGAAGCGATGGTTCTAAATCTTTAGAATCATCTTTTTTTTTTTTGTGGAAATTGAACTCATTGTTCTTTAATTAAACTCAAACAAAAGAGAGAAGCATAATTACTCATAAAACAAATGCATTAATTAAAAATTTGGTTAATATAAGATCCGGATATCCTGTCAAAATAAGATAGCGGGCAATCCGAATAATTATCCAGGATAAGAAAATTTAATGTTCAAAATTTAGAAATACAAGTAATTTAGTATGATTTCCGATTCTTATAAAATATGAATAATATTAATTGTCAATAAATACATCTCATATTAGAATTACGACCGTCAATCCGCCAATCCGCCAATCCGCGGATTTATCTGATCCGTTACTCATCCGGATCATTCGGATCGGAAACGGATGGTCCAGATGAATTATCCGGATGATCCGTTACATATATAAATTCTGAATTCATAATAAAAAAAAAAGTGTCCCGATCTACGATCCGAATTAAGAAGGTTATAATCCGGATTGAACATTACAATCCGAATCATCCAGATAAATATCTACCATCCGATACATCCGGATACATCCGGAGAATATCCGGATGCAATCCGCGGATTCATTGCAGATATCCGGATTGCTACGGATCGGATTAACGAATCACGGATTCATCCGGATCGTAACACTGAGTTCTCAATCTCCTTAGAAATTGTGTTTATGGTGCGACAAAAGTTTATTCAACCTTGCTCATTAATGAATATAAAAATGGTTAGCATAAAACTTTATTGCAAATCTGATATTATTCTGCATTTTTTTTTTTTAAAAAAAATACGAATTTTATTGCCAAATCAAAATTTGACCAAACTACTTCTGGCTTAGTGTTCCGATAAAACCTTACAATTCCTTTTTCGAATTCTAATTTCACGTATGGGTACTTAAATTAGAGTTTACAATGAAATAGGCGCAGCAAGACCGGATTTATAAATAGAGAAGAATTTTTTTTTTTTTAATAAAAAGCCGGCTTTTATTTCATCAAGATTAAGAAATTCTTTTCAATTATATAATTTTTCTTCTAAAGTACTTTTTCTACTGAAATATCATAATGAATGATATTAATAGTTATATTCCTTTAATCGCAACGGCTTCGAGCTTAATTTTAATAACAGTAGCTTCAAATTTCATAGCAAAAATAATAGAAATTTATGAAACGGCAGAATATAACAAAAAACTTGTCATGCTTTAGCAAATCGGGTTGAAATAGCTACTGCATCTTTGGAATCATTACAATCTAGAACAAGCAAAGAATCAGAGAAACATCATCGTGATAGAGAATATATTGCTGCTTTTCGTGAACTTATAAATGTTCTTCATAAAATTAAAAAAGATATCGAGTTAATTACGAAATTTCGTTCTTTTAAAAAATATGTGAAAGCAATATATATTAAAGAACGTCTTATATACCTAACAGGAAAATATGAAACTGCATTGAAAGATTTACAATTTACTTTGATAATTGCTAATGAAGAACGAAGAAGGAATGAAACTGAAGCTTTAACAGAAGATCTTGCCGAATTTGATAAATTCTTTGAAACAGTAGGCGCTAAAGTTGATTATATTTCTAAACAAATAATGAATAATATTAAAACTGATATCAAAGATTTAGTTACAGAGGTAAATTATGATACTTTCAACATCTCTTTGATTTCATTTAAAAAACTTATTTACTTATTATACTTTAACATATTAAAAAAAAAACTAGGAATGGATCAAAATGAAAATAAAAGAAAAAGATATTAATTATTTTGAATATAGCGAATTTAATATAATTAAAGAAATTTGTAAAGAAGGATTTGGTGTTGTGAAAAGAGCAGAAACTAGCGATAAAAAACAAGTAGCATTGAAATGTCTCACCGAAAAGAAAAGTTCAGAAATTGATGTAAAGGTTATCGAAAACTTTATAAAGGAGGTAATACCATCATATTATATTGTAAAACGTATGATTAAAAATTAATATGTTCCTTGTTTAGTTAAAAACCCTCCGAGCGGTTGGCTATCATGATAACATCATTAATTTTCTTGGAATATCAAAAGGTTTGCGTTAAGTTTTTCTTTTATTTATAATTTATCCTCATCGTTATAATCTAAAGGGTATTTAAATTTCAAGATCGCATCGGTTATGTCATGGTATTGGAATACGCAAATGAAGGAAATTTAAGGGATTATTTAACAAAAAAATTTAAATCATTAGAATGGGAAAAAAAGATTCGAATGACATTGGATATTACATGTGGATTAAGATGTTTACATTTCAAAGGAATAATTCATCGAGATTTGGTAATATTCACAAATATATTATAATTAATGGTTTGGTTTTTAATTTAATAAAATTAATATTATTGTAATTATTTCATAGCATTCTAAAAACATCTTAGTAAATAATAGCAAATTATTAATTGCAAACTTTGGATTATCTACGGAAGTTACTTCTAATTCAACGAGTAATAAGATGGGAGTTATTGAATATGCTGATCCACAATGTTTAAAGAATGAAAATCATGTTAAAGATAAAAAATCTGATGTTTATAGCTTAGGTGTTTTACTATGGGAAATTACAAGCGGGTATCCTCCTTTTCAAAATATAGAAGAACGAAACACGTTAGTCGATCAAATTTGTTAGAGAAGAACCAGTTGAAGGTACACCTTCAGAGTATCAACAACTTTATCAAAAATGTTGGGATGATGATCCAAAGAAAAGACCTGATATTGATCAAGTATATAAAGAAATTTCACGTCAATGTAATAGCAATTGTACTAACGAACAAGAAGATTCATTAGCTGCATCTGTAATATTAAATACAATTTTACAATAATATTAATGACATTTTAATATTTGAAAGTATTTTATGTATACAGTATTATAAACGAACTTATCTCAATATTTAGTATAAACCATTAAAAAGCGCTAAAATTATCGTAACATTCTGCAGCGCAGCGGGTACGATTTTTATATACTGCACTCTCTAAATGCATAATTCTACAAACGCACCCTTTACTTAAATGCATACTCTCTATATTCTACACGTGCAATAATTTTTTCAGTCTGACTATATGTCTATAAACGCATTCGCATAATTTTATGTGATCTAAACAGTATATACAGTACTTTAAATATTTTTTTGTATTTTATCGTGATTATAATGTATTACATTGATCAGAATTTTTAAATTTGAATCAAATAAATTTATATCATTAAACTTAGCACAGTATATAATACGCGCACTACGCGTAATTCAATTAATTTCACTGGTAAAATAATTATACCGAAAATAAAGTCACTTTAACAAACCTTTAAAAATATGAGTTTTGTCTATTTATTTATGATGATAAAAAAATCTGAACTCAATGAGTAAATTGGATTGAAGAAAAATGGAAAGTTAGAGTTGATGAGTTCATAATTACAAGAATTTACAAAGTAAAGATAAGTGAATTGCAAGTGTTCTCCAGAATGAATCTATAACATGAACCAAAATCATATTGTCAATTAAGCCACAATGTTTTTTTTTTCGTGACAGAACATCAATTTTATTGAATTAATGGGTTGTCATTACAATTAGATATGGAAGCGACTCATCGGTTCGGCTCCAGCAGCTCAGTGAACCGATTCATCTCGAACCGACTCGGACCGACTTGAACCGCCTAAACCGAACCGACTCGAACCGACTCGGACCTGAACTGGCTTGAACCGGCACGCCTGATCATTATATGACAAACTATAAAACCAGGACCTTTAATATGATATTTATTTTTTTTTAACCTCTATTTTTTTTTTAATAAAAAAAAAAAAAAATTCACGTTTTTTTTAATAAAAAGAAAAATGATTCACTGTTTTTTTTCCAATAAAAAAAAAACGATTACTTTTTTTCATTATTTTTATTTCTTTTGATTCACTTTCATCATCATTACTTTGCCTTAAAGTAGGAAAATAGAGGAAAATTAGTGTTAATACATTTTTATTAGTATAGTTTATTTATTTGTTGTCTGAAGCAAAGTGATATATGATTATGAATCTTAAATCTTAATAACTTAAAGATCACATGGCAAAATCCGGTTGTCTGCATAGTGCATACACATCATTGAAATTTTGATATAAACAGGTAAAAATAAAATTTATAATAATTTGCTTTGGACTCATAACAGTTTCCGTTTCCTAGTTTTATATTTGAGAAGTAATCCTCATCTAATGTTCATGTTATCATATTGTTATTGGAATAATAAATAAATATAACCTATAATAATTATATTTACCTAAGACTTGATCAGAGTGAAAGTCCCTTTGATTATATTTTTATTGATATAATGAGAGTTGATCACTCGAGGTTTGATTATTATTATTATGTGTTAAATATATTAATCTATTTTTCTAGGATTTAATTGAATAAAAGCATGTTGATGATAATATTAAAGTATGGTTATTAATCAAGTTGTTAATGGTATTAGTGAGTATTAACTTGAATATAATGTTTCGTCTTATTGTTGGGAAAGTAATGTGGCACTTAGATATAATGATAAGCTTTTTCCCAACAATGTCTAATAAAAAAAAAGCAATTATCCAACAGACTTCTAATCTATGTTATAGCTGGACACCCCTGTAAAATATCTAACAAAATTTTTAGCTATGGAGTTAACATTCTTATATTTTGCGAATAAGAGGACAATAACAAAAAAAAAATATTATATACAAACAAGTAGCATGCTTTTTCTGGCTTATCTGTGTGCTCAATGGAGACTGTTTTTTAAAAAGGTAATTTTTTATTAGGCATTGCTAAACAAAAATTTTATTTACTAACGTAATATTAAACTTATAAACAACTCATTTTTATTTATTGATGTTACTAAATCACACCACTGGTGCTCAACACACCTAGTTTTATGATAAAAAAGTTACACTACAAAAATTGGATAATTTTAATTGTAATATTAGTAGAAAGAGAATGAAAGAGAATGAAAGGAAGCAAAGGGGGAATGAAAAATAACGAAAGAAACAAAAAAAAAAAAAAAAAATGAAAAAATCAAAGAACAGTGAAAAAAATAAAAAAAAAAAGCAACGGAAAAAAGCCAAAGATCAACAAATGAAACGAAAAAAGCACCGAAGAACCCAAAGATCAACGAAAGTAAGAGAAATAAAAGGAAAAAAATGCAAAGCCGAAGTACCCACCCATAGAAAAAAGAAGAAAATTAGTTAATATCATTTTAAAGAAAATAATACAATAAGAGAAAAGACGTACACCTCTAAAAAAGAGACAAAAAAGTTCGTAAAAGAACAAGGGAAAGAACGAAAAGAAAACAAAACAAAGTAAAACTCACCTTGAATTTCCGCCAAAATGGAACTAAAACAGCCGTGCCTAAAAAAAAGAACGAGCAAGTTAATAAAAGTCAAAAAAAAGGAGAATAAAAAAACAAATAATTTATCTGTTACCTAATCCCGAAGTTAAAGGTCGCGCCTAAAAAATCTAAAAGAAGTTTTGACACGAAACTGGAAAACCTAACCGATATAACGTAAGGTAAACCTAATCATCCCAATCATGATCACCCAGGCGATAATCGCCCAGGTGATGTTTAGCAGTTCCCTTTTTTATTTGATTTAATGACTGAAGAAAAATTTGATGATACTTGTTCAGATATTTTTCCATTGTAATAAAACTAATGAGAACTTTACACATTTTACACATTTTTATTTGCGGTTTGCGCATGAGAAAATTCTTTTGAAATATTTAACCGGTTGTACTTTGTTTTGGATCTAGAGGTGAAAGTGTTCATTAATTTACCTTTCCATCTTAACAACTACTCAAATTTAAGTTTATCTTCTACGCCTTATGATGCCTCTTTGAAGTTCTGAATGAATATTATTTTCTCATGTACAAACTGGACAAGCAAATTTTCTTATGTTATAAATCCCTTTTAAGACGTTTATATGCGAAAAGTCTTGGCATGATTGTAGTCTGATTCACATAATCATTTTTTAAAAAACACGATGTACACCTTTTGGATAAATTGGTGCTTATCAGGGTTGTTAATAGTTACGATAGCATGTATCACGCTGGAACCATTACTCCTTTTGAACATATCTGCCCGATATGTATGAAAATTATTTCACACGTTATTATTATTTAAAAGATTGATTTTCTTAAATTTCATTCCATCAATTTCGTTTACACGTTATTTTTTTGAACGTAAGTAAAAAAATATAAATATTATTTAAGTTTTAATTTCAAACATATAATTGTTCATGAAATTTACTTATAAAATTTACATTCTTTGAATTGAAATAGTAAAATCATGTCAAAAAATTATAACCTAAAAACTGCACATTTGAAGCAAAATTCTGATGTGACTTATGATTTCGACAGTGACTTCAGAACGCTTCTCCAAAAATTGGAAGATACATCACCTACAGCAAATCGAAAAGCAGAATGGAAAGAAAAATCGAATGTCTATGATGATTTGTCCGAAACCTTGAAAAGAAATTAGACCATTAAATCTTCGTGTATTTTATACGAGTGATCTCGATAATGATTGTCAAGCTCTTTTGAACAGTATTCGAGCAGATACATATCAACAGCTAACAGCTGCAAATGCAAGTATTTATGACGATCTAGTGAAAAGTTAAACAATATTTTGAAAGTGTAAAGAAAGTAATTAACAATCAATGATTTTTTTTTTTTACTTAGAAATTTATTTTATCTTGTAAACGTATTTCGTTATTTGAAAATGTTTATCTTCAAATTTTTAAACTTTATTATAAATAAAATATGTGATACAAAGTTTAAAAGATTAGTTAATTAGTGGATGAGGACGTAGCTAATTCGAGGTTATGATAAGTGTATGTTTGAAGACGTATAATTTATTTATGTATATTTTTATTTTATCGTTTCATATGTTTGAAAGTCGTTCAAAGCTATATATCTAGCCTGGCATATTTTAAAATAAACAAAAAAAAATTTTTTTTTTATTAGAAAAAAAAGACATACTGTATATATAGATCTGCTAATTTATAAAAATATGCAAATTAACTCAAAAACTATGCAAACTAATTACCATTTATTATTGGTCAAGACGGTCAAGTCATGTGATGCGATTTTTCATATGTCCGAGCAAATTAACAAGAAAGTAAATAAATTAAAACATTACTTGCTTATAATTAAAATTTTTGAATTTACATACTATTTATATTGAAAAAACAATGAAAATAAAATGTTAATGCGTCATGTTTCTTTTACATTTTGAGTAATTTAATTTATTTTATTTTATTTTATTTTTAACGGCGATGACAACAAAGTTACAAATACTTTATATGAAAAAACCATTTAAACTATATTCTATCTAAAACCATCACAAAGGTGGAGAGTTACCGTTCAAAAGAAAGGACTGCAAGTCTCTAACCTAACGAACTATTCGTAACCAAAAGACAAGACATTTTTTGGCCAAGGACTAACGTGTTTTAGCATTTTACACTTGGGTACGAAAAATTATCTTTCAAATTACAGCCAATTAAAGTTCAACACATGACTTTTTAATTTCGCCAGGTTACGTACATTTCGCCAGATTTTGGAAGTTTCTCCAGGTTTCGAAAGTTTCGCCAGTTTCGAATTTAACACTTGGCGAAACTGGTTTCGCCAAGTTTCGGAAGTTTCGGTTTCTCCCGAAACACTAAGTAACACAACTAACCCTCGCATGGCCAATTCATAATTCAATTCTGTAATGTCGTGCAAAAGACTATGATATTTATAATGTTTCCCAAATTGTTAATGGATGATACCAAATGTCACGGCCAATAATACTTATTGTTTCGCGTAAAGTTCCTATTTATATACAGTAAACTGTGTTAGTTGGCATTTAATTTATAATTCATTTCTTTGGAACACTCCAGGCATCTTTAGCATTACTCGGTTAAATGTTATACAATAATAGATACTTAATGGAATACGTTTTCTAACCATCAAGGATATCATACCCATGTGATATGGAACAGGCGAACAGCATACAAATATTTCGATCTAACAGTTTTATTGTTTCGACAACTGAATGTTAGTTGAAAATAGACAATAACTGCGTAACACTTCAGTATCATTATTTTTTCCACGGCATGTACTAAATATCATAAATGAAATAAATATGCTGATAGTTTATTAGAATTCTCGTATATCCTGAAATTTGAACTCTAGCTAAAACAAAAAAATATGTAAAACGAATGGGATTGTGAGTCAATAATTATGTTTCATTTGTTACATATGACTCTTTTTGCGACATTTTTTGTCTACGAAGGCTAAAGATACTATAGACCATGCCGAAATTTTCTATATCACGAATGTAGACCAACCTCTTTACTCTAATATAATTTATAACTCTTGAGAGATAAATCAGATTTATTGCTAATATTGATTTTGTCCAATAATAGTCATTGCCAGAAAGGAGTGACATATTTAACATTTGGACCACCGGTGTCCAAATGAAAGTTATTTCTATAAGTAATTCTCTTAAAGTAACTTCCATTTTGCAATAAACTTTATTATGTATAAATACCCCCAAAACAAAAAAAGGCAGAAAAATCCCGCTTGCGATTCCAGTTACAGCATGGGAGTAGATGAAAACATCTGTGAAACTACTCGTAGGGATACTTCTGGTATAAAATACGAAGCAAATATCAGAAACAACATGACTAAAATCAATCGCGAGAGCGGAAAATACAAATACATAGAATACTAAATTATTCTTTCTATGCAAAAGATGAAAAAGAATTTGATTGGTTATGAGAATAATGAAGACAAAGACAGTTGTAATACAAAATAAGACTGGAATCCAGAAGGGAATGGCAAATCTTTGATGGTTTTTAAAAAATACTGTAGTTGGTAAAACGAAAAGAGATAATAAAAAAAGAAAGTCATCGAAAACTCTTCTAATTTTAATAGGAGAAATTCCTTTAATTTTAACGGATACTCGTTTGACTATTTCGAATATACTACTTTTATGTGACGTTGTCTTGTCTGAATTTTCTGTCTCTTCTTCATCTAAATCTTTTGAGTTTCTCAAATTTATTCGGATCACATTTAACTTTTCTTGCTCTTCTGACTCTTTATTATCTTCTTGTTTTTTTTTATCTTCTGGTTCTTTCGTGTCAAATAAAAAAACTATAAGCGTGGGTACAAGCGCATTAATTATTTGATCGAAAACGTCTTGGTTAGGATCATATTCGTCAGCAAAAGCTGAACCAAAAGATGATAAGAGAATAATTCCAAAGAGAATGTTCTTCAAATGGTGCATTTTCTGAATAGATGTTTGATATGTTTGATAGTTGTAACAGATAGTAGTTTAAAGTGAATATATATATGGCAATGTGTTATGTACTTATGTCCGATAGTACGATGCTTTAATGAATTTGTACATATAAATCATAACACAAGAACTGAAACTTAATGATATTTGTGTAAACATTTCATTTATTTTTTATGCAAAATATTTCTTGTGTATATTATCTTTTGTTTTTTTTTTTTTGTCTTTTGATACTTTCATGTCAAACAAAAAACTATAAGCATATACAGTATTATGTATTTGATCGAAAACGTCTTGGTTAGAATCATATTCGTCAGCAAAGCTGAACTAAAAGATGACAAGAGAATAATTCCAAAGAGAATGCTCTTTAAATGGTGCATTTGTTGGATAGATGTTTGGTTGTTATATTGTTATAACAGATAGTAGTTTAAAGGGATACATATATGAGCATAGCGGTCATTCTTATATCACCTTGCCGATCATTGTCGATCATATAGTAAATTTGGTGATATCGGACTTTAAAGCTTCGGGCGAAGCCACAGAAGTTCGGGCGAAGCTTGAAACTTTTATGGGCTATAATTTAACTTCCTTAAAGTTAATGGCCGAAGTAACCAATTGTAATTTTAGGTAACCAAGAAGTTATAGCTAAAATTGCATTTGCAATTATATTATTATAATCTGTATAATAAATATAAACTTTCAAAATGTCATTTCTCAATCAATTTTTCACGAATATTTATGAAATTACTACCAAAACGTTTGTCTTGATAAGACGAATCCAACAAGCTATAAAACATCAAATTCTGATCACTGGTTGTTGAATTATTACTAATTATTAAAATTCAGCCAATTTTCGAGTTTTAGTCAATTTTTGGATTTGAAAACATTAATAGTTTGGACATTTGTATGAATTTGATAACAAATAAATTATAATAACTAAATTTTTGCTAATTGCTTTCAATTTTTTTTTATAAATAGTCTAAAAATTGTAAGAAAAATCTTTATTTTTGAAAAATAAATTATTTAACATACAATTCTAATAAAATTTAATATAATTGTAGTAAATTTAAACTATTATTAAACTGCTTGTAAGTTTTGAGTATATATTATTATGTAGAATTGTTCAATTAAAACTAATTAATTTAATTATAGCGAAGTGATAAAATTGAATAAATGATTAATAAATGATCGACAAATGATCGGCAAAATTGTGATAAAATAGGGATGTCTGCTATGCTACATATATGGTAATGTGTAATACGATGCTGCGCCATTAAATGAATTCGTACGTATAAATCATAACACAAGAACCAGTGTTTCAAAAGTTCTAAATATTTGTTTTATACAAACTTAATTAAAATCACGTTTACAGCTTAATTTCTATATTAAGTAAGAATATGCGTTACTTGTATCTCGCAGAAAAGTTATTATAGTTGTTTTCTATAAATAATGATAGCTGAACTTCAAAGAATTTAATGTCAACTTAAAAAACCCTATCAAATGCGAAATATGTGGCGAGCAATATACGGATACAGTTTAAAAAATATTCATAAATTGGACCAGTGATCGATAATTTAATTTGAAATTCAATTAAAATTCATTATTACAGCAATGTAATATACCAAGGCTCCGATTGGCTGGTCGAAAATGACTATGCCACATATTTTACCCGTCACTTTTTTTTTCCTACGTGACTTTTCGGCCGGCATTATAGAATTAAGAAATTAACCATGTGATTATCATTATCATCAACTCACAGCCTTGCAATCCTTACTCTTTCTATTTGCTCAATTTGCTTGATAACCTCTCGAAGACTCCAAATATCTTGTCCGCTCTTTGGCTTTTATTCCGCAGTAATTATAGCAAGATCATCAATTTTGATATTCATTTCGACATTCTCTTGACCCACAACAATAGAATTACTGAGAAATTAATAGGTTTAATATGTTTCACTATTTTTATTTCTATTTATAATATTATGTTTTAATAATGTTCTAGGGTCATCGTTGATGAATTAATGGGAAATGTAATATGGAAATAAACAACAAATTATTTTATTTTTTTTTTTTTTTATGCTCATCGTGGTTTTTTATTTTGATCTTTTCAGCAACGCTCTTGTATTCTCCATAGCAATGACAATACCATCATTCTGTCCACTGATTTTTTTCTAATACCACCTGACGGTATCATTGATCATGTCGAGTGTAGTAGAGAGCTGCTTTCCCAAGATTTCTAATCCATTCCACATATTCCTCTACCGGAAATGAGTAAATTTTCTTCTCCCTGGTTCCATTGATCCTTTTGTTGCCTTAACTGACTTATCATCGTCTATTGCTTCCCACATATGACCAACACAACCTGTCACGTATAAGATGAAATCAAGATCACTATCACTTAAATCCATATCAACATCTTCAGCTTCTATTTCTTCATCAAGATCTATTGATATCAGGAGGTAAATGACGGTATATAGCAGATTAAATGGAAAGAAATGTCTGTTCGAAATCACGTGACAAACTATTAATATAGAAGCGAAACGAGTTAAAATTAAAGGACATCATAAAGAACAAAATTAAAGATATTATTTATTAATAAATAAAAAAAATAATATAAAACATACAAAAAAGCAATATCTCAGTTGACTTTAATTAATATTAATAAAAAAAGTTATTACCGGAGTTTTTCTTAATTTTTTTTTTTTTTAAAAAAAAATTTCTTGAGGAAAGAGAGTTTTTACAACGTTCGGGAAAACAATTTTTTTTTTTTTTTGATTTAATAGAATTTTATATTTTACATTATTAATCGAATGAATCATCAATCAATCGCATGTGATAAGGTTGGGGACGGAAAGGACCAATAAAAATGCAAAATAGGGGATATCCAATCGATAAATTAGTAAAATGTAAACTTAAGTGATACCAAAAAAAATTAGTAAAAGTAAAAATTGATTTGTTACACATTCAGCTATACTTTGATGAAATTGAAATTAAATATAAAAGGAATCCGAATGAAAAGATTACTTTAAAATACTTATATGACTCGCAAAATGTTACTAATGAATTTCTAGATGAGATATGTAATTTCTTTATAAGTAAATTTAATTGAAATATTTTTAATAATAATAATTATTATGAATATTTAATAAATTAGAAAATATTCGGTCATAGCTCAAAAAGATACAAAAGATTATATTATGGTTCTTCCAGATGAACTTTGCGTAAAATATGGTGAAAATATATATAGATTCGTATATTAAATGGCGTAAACTATGTCAAACGAAGCAATTTAAAAAATTATTTTACCAACTGGACCAGTGTAAACGAAAAAATTGATAAATTAATTCAAGAAATGAAATTAAAAATAGATTCTTCTAGTCGTATAATATTCGAATGGATACCATATAATCGGTTAAATGGTATTTTCGAAAAAAAAAGAGCAATTCAGCAACATGGAAGGATGGTTCATTATATTATAATAAAGATGAATATATCAGGTGGAAGTTTTAATTATTGGATAAGAAATAATTTTAATTCTATTAATTGATTATATATTTTAGAAACCTTAATAGATATTGCTGATGGTCTTAAAGAAATTCATCAAAAGAATATTGTTCTATATTATTACATTATTTTTCAATTGCGCCCATGATCAATTTCTAGTAATAAGTATATGTAATGTGAGCCAGAAGAACCAGTGTTATATCGATTTAATGGAAAAAATGTTGGAATTCAAATCCAGGTAAAAGACCAGATATTAATAAAATAGAAAAATAGAAAAATAAATTTTAAACTTCGTAACTCATATAATAAATCAATATTTAAAGGGAGCAACAAGAATATGAAATCAAAAAAGGCAACTCAAAATCACGTCGCATTTCGTTTGAAGCTCTTCCACAAGCTGTTTATAATTGCTTGATCATACAAATGATCTTCCAAATATGATAACATTAGTTCAGTAGAAATATTTTACAATTTTTTATATAAAATAGTTGCGGAAGCGTAGGGCATTATACTTTTAGGAATTGACGTGAAATTTTTTCTTGTTACTTCACGTGATTTTTCCCAAACATATTTTTTTATAAATAAATGATTATTGCCGTTTGAATTAGTGCAAAAATTGATACCAAATCACGATTTACTTTAAATAGTCTTTAAATACTATTGATTATCATTTAATCTGTGTAATGCTAAGCCACCATTGTATAACTATCAAAAATTCTTTTTCGCTGTATCTTTACAAACCGTTCCTAAAAACTGATTCTAAAAATCATACCAACTTCTACTAAGACTTCTACTAAGTAAAAGGTGATACTTTTATTATTTATATCTAAGTATCTTTTCGTTTATAACTATTTTTTTTTTCTCATAACTAGGTGTTTTTTTATAGATCTTTAGTTCTTAAACTTAGCGAAGGTCTCTTTATATTTATTCATAGAAATAATATCCATCATATCCATTATCATCCTGTTCCTCTGATCTTCTTCTTCTGAATCATCTGGAGGGTGCGGTGCTTACCTCAGCTAAAATTGCAAATAAAAAAGTGGGTTTCGACTCTGAAAAAGCTTTTTCATCAAAGATATCTAGTAACCCTGTTAGAATATTAGATGTGAGAATATGTATTATATTAATTTATTGAATTTATTTATTGGTTAACGTATGAATGCTCTGCAGGCCCCGTATGAAATTCTAGATTATTTACCAACACCATCAGAACTCAGGATGACATAATAAAAACCGCAATAGACCTGTTCCATCCACCAATTGCTTTTGGCACCATAACTTTTAACGTTTTTTGTTAATTTGAAGACCGTTGTGAGGACGCAGCTATAATTTTTGTCATGAAATGGCTATATATATATATTAGAGAAGTAGAACGTCAAAATACAGCAAATATATATTGTCTCAATCAATTCAACTTGGCGGAAATCGAGGTACTGATGGCACAGTATCTACTGATCAATTTATATTGCAATATCTATATTGATATTGATTATATTATGGTATCATTATTGTTTAATTTAATACAACTCCTTTTTTATTTTTGTATAATTATTAAAATTTTTATTGCTATTTTCATTGTTTGCAAGAACCAGGAAAACATTGATACTAATATGCCATGTTTCTTGATTAATATGTGGACTCGTATTGAAATATAGAAAATTTAGATGACATTTGGCAAGACCCTACTCTTTTCGTCAATGATTTTTGCCCACCTTTATTGTATATGGTGCTGTGCTTTCAGATATTGCCATGGTAGATCCTCTTACATCAACCCTTTCACCTTATTTGGCTCAAGAACAACGAAAAGATGATGTTAGCACTTTCCAGAACATTTCGTGCTTTGAAATTATCTTTTAAGATCTAGATGGATATTATAGAAGGTTCCTGTTAACAAACTCAAGATTCATCATCTAAAGAAACTGATATGAAACATTAAATTGACTCTCTAATAGAAGATAGGATGACGTAAGCGAGGCTTGCAGCGCATAATCTCAACAAATGATAAATTGCTAAATAAATGCCAACCGTTAAGTATTTCGTGTGAAGATTATCTAAAAGATTGTAAAAAGATCATCACACGATTAGATCTGCAAAAGAAAGTGAAGAAAATGTTATTCAATAATGATTTGGAAAATTGAAATGGCCAGAAGGGGCAGAAGATGTGAAAAAAAGCATGATGATTCCATGTTAGAGTAAACTTCTTGACAATAAATTTGTAATAAAATTTATTGTAAATCATTTAAAAAGCAAGAAAAATTATAGATATTGTCTTATTATTTTACCAAAATTATTTTATTTCGCATCAATTATATAGTAATTATGTCATTAAAATAAAATACCATTATAAATCATATGACATTGTAAATTCGAGTTCACAAGTAGTTCACAATGATTTCTATATGTAAAAACATTTAATATTATTATTTTTTAATTTTTCCAGTATTTCTTTAAAAATTTCTTTCTCTAAAAACACTTTTTCAAAAGATTCATTTTATTACTTTACAAATTAAAATTAAAAAATAAAAAAAAAAAAAAATAAAGATTGGAAATTAAAAATTTTTTTTTTTAAAAAAAAAAAATCAAAAAGATTTAAAAATAAATAAAAAATAAATAAAAAAATTGAAATTAAAAATTTTTTTTTTTTAAAAAAAACATAAAAATTTTATTATTAAAATTATTAAACTTTATCATATACAATACATGTCATTCTTATTATTTCGTTAGTTTAATAATATTTTTTTTTATTATTATTATTATTACAATTTATAAAATTTGTTTATTTATAATGATAGTCATATGTAAAAATAAGCTAAATTTATTTTTAAATAAATTAAACAGGGAAAAGGAAAGAATAATAAACACAATTTAAAAATCTTAGCTTAAAAAGTTTGAGCTGACTTAATCGAAGATTAATTAAAAATTTAGCAATATAGGAAAAATAATGATTAAATAAAATATTTTTATTAAAAATATTCTTTCCAAAGACGATACTTTCTTTTCTAGACGGCTGCTGCAAATGTCATTGGACGCGGATTTCTAAAAATACGGATATAACTAAATCACATGTTCTTATCTTCTATCTTTTTTTCGAATTCCGTGTGAAAATATTTTCCATCGGTCTATTAGAAGAAAATGTTTCACAATATAAAATAAATACTGTATATATATGCTGGCGCAGCGAAGTTATTTTTAAAAAGTAATCTGTATTTATATAATTCAAGTTATACTACACATCATGCATGTCACAAATTCTAATAACGAATATAAAAATATAAGCATTTATCCATATAATATTAATAAAATGCCTATGTATTCACCAAATACAATCAAATTTTCTTCGTTAATTAGCAGGAGAGGTTATACTAGGATAATCTAAAAAAACTGACATGTGATTCTTTGAAGTTGAAATAAATATATCCTTTGTTAATACGGTAAAATTCGAATCAAGAAAAAATTATCCATATTCTTCAAACAATATTATCCAATGAAAGTTATGATAGATAAAAAAATGGTTAAACTGGAATTTCCGCAATTACTAATTACTATGCATATTATTTCAAATGGTCCTCATGATCACGATGTGCATAATCAAAAGAACAAATCTTTACTTCTTCAGCGACGTTTGTCCTTGTTAGGAAAAAAAGGGTTTCGCATTTTTATTGTACCTCAATTTTTTTGTAAATTTCTTTCATTCATTCAAAATGAAGTATTTTAATTAGGATAATAAGGAGTTATTCGACATTATATATCGAAATCCTATTATAAATTAGTCACATCATTCTTTTGTTTTTATAGTATCACAGCGTTATCAATATCTGATATGGAAATACATATTTACTTATTTCAGCAACAAGGACAAGTAAGACGCAGCAATGCGTTCAACTAACGATTATATTTAAGCGGTTAAATAAAGGTTTTTACATATATTATCAAATGTTTAGAAAGCAAAAAAAAAATTTTTTTATTAATTATTTGTTTTATACATTCTAAAAAAAAAAAAAATCTGAATCATCACAAACTAGAATAGTGATCATTTATCGGAGTTTTCAAACAACAAAATACACCCTTATATGAATGATATAATTGCATTAATAGTTCTTCGATGAAACTGATAATTTTGACAATCTAATCATAATTTCAAATTTGGAATTTGTAATAGAACATTTCAAGAACTTTTTGACCATATATCATATAATACCAAGCAGGAGAACAAGGATGTTACTTTTCATCAGGTTCACTAGATGAATAACTTATTTCTAAAGAATCCACAGTAAAATGCATCCTTTTCTACATGAATTATATTCAATATTTTAGTTGAGAATATGAAATTGAAATATTGGTGAACAATTGATATTCCATATTCATCAACATTCTTTATTATTGAGAATATGGAATTGAAACTGAATAATTAATGTACAATTTCTTAATGATGTGTACTTAGTAGTTCTGGATAAACAATATATTCTTCAAACACTTTTAATACTGTAAAATCAGGTATCACGAGATCAAATGTGAATCATCAACATGAATGATCTCTTAATTGGCTTGATGAAAAGGCCAATTTATAGCCATCGCATAAAAAGCAGTGGTCAATAGAAACAATTTGATATTTATATTTTAAAATTTGAATTTTTGTATTTATATAAATAATTATAAGAAATGAGGACCAACCAGTTATTTGATTGGTTAGTCTTTTGTTCCATCGTGATTAAGTATTAATATGTGTATATATATGTATGAAATTGGTTTTTGATAATCGAGTAAAATATTAAAAAAGCGTCCGATTGGAAAGGTGATCAAAGGTAAATTAGGGTAAATGAAGGAAGGAAAAGAATTAGGCAAAGGGAATAGAGTAAAGGAAGGTAATTAGGGTAAGGTCATTAAGGTATTAGGTAGGGACGTTAGGATAGGGATTAAGGTCAAAGTGATAGTTAGCGTTAGGTAATGTAATTAGAGGGGAGATTAAGGTGAGGGGATTGGATATGAGGATTAACGTAAAGAAGAGAAATTATTTGATTATAATTTATTAACAAATTAGTTGATTAAGTATTTATAATAATTTACTAAGTAAAAAAAAAAATGAAATTTTTTAAAAATGGTTGAAGGCGAGAAAACACCTCTTTTATAGGTAATTAAGTGGTCAAAAAAACGTGATTTATATTTCCTATTATTATTTGTAAAAAGATTTGATTGTGCTCTATTGAGAACAATTAATTGGTTACAAAGCACTCAAAAACGTAATAATATTAATTACAAGTAAAAAAACAGATTTAAATGATGTCCATTGTTTCAATTTTGTGATGAAACAAAGTCGATCCAACTTTTCCTTTTAATATATGCCTTATTTATTTATTTTTTTTTAGAAATTTTGTACAATTAAATAAAACATCGTTAAATGCCAATAATAGCTTTCCTTTTTATATATTGATCATATGCTAATAAAATTTGGTAAAGGAAAAAGACCACCATTGAAATTGGGGTCTCACTAATTAAAAAGTAATAACATTACCAATTTCGCAAATGCATGTTGCATTTCGGTATAACAAGTTACAACTCCGATTATCAACCTAACCTGGTAAAATAATGCATACAAGGAATTAGGAAATAACGAAAAGCAAAAAAAAGACTCTTGGTGTATAAAGAACAAGGCTTTTAATGTCCTTTACGCCCTCCTATTGTGTTTCAAAATTGCGATGAATGTGATAGCTCAATATTAATAACTATATGTATTAATTAATTTCTTGATAATGATACTGTAGATTTTCCATTATGCCCTTATTTAAAAGCTCTCACATTGTAGTGCATGGAATATTAATATTATATTATATTATACATATTATGCATTCCTTTTTTTTTTTACCGATAATAAAAAAGTACCTAGTCTTGAATAGTACTTTTTAAGTAGTTAAAATTGAAATTTTTGAATATTGATAATCCGCTCTTGTTGACCGTACTTGGTTTTTGGTATACCAATTCTTTGGTATACCATCTCCCATAATCTACACAATGGCTTGAGTATGTATTTTCTACGCAGTTAGGTATTTCTTCACGTTAGATGGTAAAAGTGTTGTGCACTTTAATTTTTTTTCTAATGGCAAATCTAAACGTACGGAAAGGGTAGTAAAACCTTTTATTGAAATTTTATCAACTTTATTACTAAGTCATTTTCTTGAATTTTTTTTCTACTTTAAGAGTCTTCTGAGCAGTGAAATTTTGTTGAAATCACGTGATGAATTAACCAAATATGTTCATTGAACATCTACACCTTTATCAGTTTATTAGTACTTTTGTTTTTTAGCTCTCCTTTTTGACTTGCCCTCGCACAGTTCAAGGACTAAGATGTCCATTTCATATTTTGAAACTTCACTTTTTAACAACCGACAAGGGGTATGTTTGAAAATTTACTTTCAGAAGCCTGCCTTTTTTTTTTTAATAATAATTTTATATATATTATTTTTCTAACTGTTTGATTTTCTTATTTTCAATACGGAAGCTGATATTTTTGTTTCAGCTAAATTGAAGAATTTTGCTTAATGTTCGCAGCCTTCTTTTACGTACCCTTAATTTGTTATAACGAATACTCGGAAATCTCAATAATATAACTCCTAATGATTTATTCTCTTGATTTATATTCATGGAAATTTTCACAAGTAGGAGAGACATAATTAACAGAAAATATTATGAAGGAATATTTTATATTGGACGAAATGGAAAAAGAGATATAGGAAAATTGTAACTTTTAATACTTAGTAACTTTTTGTTGCTGTAATGCTGCTACCTTTCAATATTCGACCGGCCTTGCAATATTTTGTAGGTGGGATAAGGTGTTCCGAATTGCTTTAACAAAAATTAACTATTTCTTTTTCTTGTTAGGCAGCCAGGTATGGACGCGAAATTTGATAAGAGAAGAGTCTGAAGTATTTTAACAAAACTTACGTTTTTTTTTCAGTTTTAGGAAACCAGTTCTTTGGATTTTTAGACGCGCGAAAATTTGGTGAGGGATAAATCAATACTTTTTTAATATTTTGATGAAACGAATACTAACTTTTCTATTCTTTTTTGCAGATGACTGATTCTTGGTATGGACGTGTCGGAAGTTTGGTGAGGGGGTTTTATTAATTCATTACCGCTTTCAACTAATTTTTTTAACGAAATGTTTTTTATTAACGTTTCACTTTACTCTTTTTTTAGGCGGCCAGGCTTCGTATCTATTAATGAGAGTATATGGATACATTAATGGAGATGTGACCACTCAGTTTCTTGGAGTATTTGAACTTGTAAAATTTAGGTTGGAAGCCACCATCACGTTTACCTCAACAGCATTTACCATCATGTTCACCTAAGATCACGATCACCTATAACCCATTCGCGAAAAGAGAGAGAATGGAAACCAAATTTGAATTATGCAACAGACCATGATGGTATTGTATTAAAATAATTTGAACCACTCTTAGATGCTTCTTTGACGAAATGTACAGTATATTAACGTTTTGTTTTCTATCTTTTTTCAGATGATTCTCTTGAATACCTTTGGACATGGATGTTGGTAAAGGTCCTTTTTTTGATTAATCTTTACCGAAATATTTACTAATGATTCGCCTTTGTTTTGGACATGCAAAATTTAGTAAGGAAGATGCTTGAAGTATTTCTTTAACGAAACTTTACTTACAGCTCATTTTTCTTTTTCTAGGAGACCGTCCAATACAATTGACCCGTTAATATTCGTGAAATCTAGATCCGTTTGCGTAAAGATAGACTCGTTCTTGTATCACTAGTCCAAAATGAAACTGTGGATGAACTCACTTGGTTTTTAATCCTGATTCTTTGAATTCTGGACACGTATAGACGGCCGGTTCTTTGGGGGCATTGAACGTGTGGAAATTTGGTGAAGTTCTTATTTAAAGTATACAGCGAGAGAAGTTTCGACTGTTATATGCTTTGATGATGAACTGATAAAGGAGATCATTCGGTGAGATTTATTTTTGTACTTAATTTTTATTTTTGACAACCTATTCTAACAGTTCTTTTTTTTCTTTTGTAGATGACTGGTTCTTACTTTGGATTGGGGTATTAATAATGATATATAACGAACTGAGTAGCTGATTTAAAAGAATAATAGTATTAGTATTTATTAATTAATGTAATAATCGTGTATACTATACACATTTTAACATCAATATGCACATTTTTATACATTGCATACGCGTTTTTAAACTTTCATTGTTTTGCTACTGTATGTAGTTTTACATTTAAAATGCTATAAATTTGCACATTTTTTAATATTTTAAGTGATGTTGACAAAGGTTTAATTTATACTGATGCATATTGTAATATACAGGCAACGCATATTTTTCTTATGACTTACTGATTTGTAATAATAAATAAAGCTCCGGACTTAACAACGGTTTCCGAAACCGTTCCTTAGTTTAATATATAATTTAATAAATTAACTGGAGATGTATTTTCCTCTTCCGTCATGTCTTTTTATAGGGAATTTTTCTCTAACGCCAGGCGTGTATAACGTGAGAATGTAGAACTCTCGAAAAATGAAGTACTAAAGTCAAGTGAAGGTTTCGAGAAGAGATACTCTTCTTCATCCATTAGAATCACGAGCACAATCGCTTTCCTACAAAAAAAAAAACAAAATGATCAGTCGAGATCTTTATTGTCCTGGTTTTTTCCCCAACGACTACATGTAAAAAAAAGTGACATTGTGAAAAAATCATGTAAATGCAGAATGGAAATATTTATTATAGCAAAGTTATTATGGCTCATGCATGTTATTAGTAAAGCAATTATTATTTTGAATAATGTTATTATGGCTCATACATGTTTTGAATAATGTTATTATGGACTATACGTGCTATTAGTAAAGAAATTAGATAAGAAATCTGAATAGCGGTCATGGTCACTGAAGAATGCAATACATCTAAACCATTCTTCGCGAAGATGTCGCAACATCAGATATTGACCTCTGGGCAAAACAAATGCATACATATATGAGTCTTTTGGAACTATATCATAAACATCAACTTTAGGATCCAAATGAATTTCTCCTTTTTAAATTCCCTGACTTTACCCTTGATATATAAACCTACAACATCATTTAATATACCAGCATGATTCAAATCTTTTAGCATCTGTATTGTATATCTTGATTGTACTGGAAACCTCATTGGATCCAGGAACATTACGACAATGTTTACGGTCATTCCAAGTGACAGCTTCGGCTTTGGATCTTGTGGAGGGAGATGTGAAATAGCTTTTTTTTCCTGGCCTTTGAATTGGCCTTCCCTTCACTACAGTGAGTGTTGCCTCCATTTTCCTGTTCTCGACATCTGCCAATGCTACATCGTTCGGTTCCTTAAAAAAAAATAAAGTTGGCCAAATATATATTTATATAAAAATGAAGCAGTAGAATGGACACAAATAAATAGACTTACCAATTGATATTTGTCTCTGAGAAGAACTATTTCCACGATTGATAAACAGTTCGATTTCTTCGTGTTCCTCAAATGGTTGTCCTTCCTTAAGCCACTTGTTATATTCGGTCCAGTTTACAGAAGACTTAAGGCTTTCACTTATTTTTTTCAGTTCGTCTTCCGTAAAATGAGAAAAAAGAGACCTGGGGAACTGAGACTCAGACATAGTTTCAAATACTTAGGAAAAAAAAAAAAGTGTCGTAGTTTTAAGTGATCGTCACTGTCATTATATCAGAAATTTATGTAATACAAACTCGTGCATATTATGACTGTCATGTAATACAGTATATCTGATTGGTCGCGATTTGCCAAATAAAAGGTTATACAAAGCTATTATTATTTAATGTAACTACCGTCCTTTCATAACATAATAGATACAAAATACAAATTTGTGGCGTAGCGATTTAATAAATTGTTGTATCACGAATAATAATGATTAATTGATAAAATAAATTTAACGTATCTTTACATAACGTGATCATCTCGCAGGTTCCCAAAGTTGTAATAAAATACGATTTTGTAAATGTTACGTCACAAATTTGACTTAATTAATAATCTTGCCAGTCTTCTTGCGAATAAATACGTTCAAGAGCTTATAGTCAAGTTTATCATACAGTAATCTCATGAACAATAAAAGGTTTTCGTAAACTATAGAACGCATTAAAATATACTGTATAATAAAATTTTTCTCCTTTTGGACTCTCGTCCTAAATCTATTTTTATTTTTATTTTTACGGGAGGATCACCTCGTACATGTGGAGACATTGGTACTCGTCAAAACGAGCGATTATGTCTGATTACATGAATACAACTAAATATAGAAACTATATCTATGTCGGGATCCGATTTAGTTCTCGTCCTAAATCTTTTTTTTTTTTTTTTTTTTTTTTTTACTGGAGGATCACCTCGTACATGTGGAGACGTAAGAACTTGTCAAAACTTCTCGTCCTAAATCTAATGTTTTATTCGAACTAAATCTGCCACCAAATCACAATCACGTGACTTTTTTGATTCTTTTCTTTCCTCTGGTCTTTGTGGATTTCCTCTTTATAATTGACATAAAAATAGGAACCTGAATGATCTATCCAAAATGTGTATTAGTCTTGTTACACTGCACAATTTCTTCATAGAATTGATCACTGAACACATTCTTGGTAGAAAAGCTGAAAACAATTTACTGTAGAATTCCATAGACAATTAAATGAAAAGTAACTTTTGAAAGAACTAAACGTTCAGTAGAATCACAAATAAATAAATTATAAATATCATCGTTTACGTGATTTTTACTTTTTACTAAACATAATGGAAAATACAAAAGAAATTAGCTTTGACTCAACGCCAAAATTAAAGTCTAGTCCCATACCTATATTGTTTCTTCCCTTTAATAACGACAAACTTAAATGTATTAATTGTGGAAGTGTATATTCTGCTACATATTTATATAAACAGAAATACTGTAAAAAATGTTTATTATCATACGTTGAAGATATAGCTGACAATGATATATATTTTGACGTAAAGATTATTACAAATAATAATCATCCTTTAATACTATAACAACGCAATTTGCATATGTGGAAAAGTATTGTAGATTATGTGGAAAATTAATTGATGAAAATTCTATGGTGTTTAAGATGTGTTCGAATTGCTACTTGATTTCTTCTGGGTGGACAAAATCAAATTTTACTAATAAATCTGTTCCAATTCTTTATTTACCATGGTGGGATGCATCAAATAAAAGTAGTGTTTGTTCTCATAATTTAAAATACATAACCGATTGTTAAAAATGGTGTTCATATTGTTTCATAGTTTACGTTGGATGTAGATATTGTTTGACAACAAACATAATTTTTGGAATTACGGATCAAACTTTATGCAAAAAATGTAAAAGAATATCAAATATAGATATTAATATTACAAATATTAGCAGTGGAAATCACAATATAAATGAATTTCTTTTTTCTACGAGAGCAAATACTGATACTTATGATGAGATTGCTAATTATTCAAATGATATGAAAAAAACTTTTGATCCTTTAAACGTATATGGTTTTATTGAATATTGCGGACTTCAAAATGTTAGTTCAAAACGAACAATGGAATGGATTCCATATTCTCAAATTAGTAATTTAAAAAAAATAGCAGAAGGGGGATTTGGTGTTATTTATAAAGCAATTTGGTTAAACAAAACTCCTATTGCCGTAAAAAGATTTCTAAATTCGCAAGTTATTAGCAAAAATTTTTTAAACGAGGTAATAATTTTTATAAAATTTACTAATAATTGCTGCATATTTTAACATATTATTATTGGATTTACGATACGATTTTTAGGTGAAATCACTTCATAAGTGTTATGATACAATTTTTATTGTTAAATATTATGGTATTACACAAAATCCTATATTAAAAGACTATATTTATATTTTATTTTATCATATTAATCGAATTTATTAATAATTATTTAATATTATCTAGACTTAAGACTATTCATAACGAAAATTTCATACACCGGGATTTTCATAGTGGGAATATATTATCATTAAGAGATGGTCATAAAAAATGGGTAATTGGAGATTTGGGATTATCACAACCAGCAAATGATTCATCAAATAATGAAATATATGGTGTAATACCTTATATTGCACCAGAAATATTTAAAGGTGCTGCATTTTCAAAAGAGTCCGATATATATAGTATGGGTATGGTTATGTGGGAATTAACAACCGGTTGTAAACCTTTTTCTAAAGTTGAACATGATATTGGTCTTATTTTAAAGATCATTGATGGTAAAAGACCTGAAATTACAATTGATACTCCTGAATGTTTTGCTATTTTAATGAAAAGTTGCTGGAATACTGATCCCTTAAAGAGACCTTCCATAACAGAAATTAAAGAAACTGTCGATAAATGGTATTATATATGTAAAGAAAACTATGGTATATTTGTTAGAGCTGAAATTGAACGATCAAAATTAGTGTATTCGAATCGAATTGGTCTTGAATCTAATAAAAAACAACATCCTGGCGTTGTTTATACTAGTCGGTCTTTAAGTTCCTTTATTTCTCAAGTTTCATCTCTTAATTCGTCCACAATTTCGGAGCAAGGTATATACTTTATTTTTACTTATTTTTATAGAATATACTTCGGATGAGTATAAATTTGATATAGACAATACTAAAAGGTATATAATTTACTACTAACAAAAATTTTTTATTGAAACTTCGGGTATTAATTTATTTATTTAAAATATAGTAATAGTAAACTCGAATCAGCTATTTTTAACCCTTCAACATCTTCGTCTATTAATTCATCATCTGATAACTCTGGTATGCATTATTACTGAGTTAAAATAAAATTCCTAATTTATATACTAAGTTTACTTTCTATTTTATAGTATATATTTCAAACGATTTAGATTTTGATATAGATACGGATACTCAAAGGTTAATATAAATTCTAGATATACATGTTTTTTCTTTATTGATAATTATTTCTTATTAATGATGATATATTATTGATATTATAGGTCATCTAAAGTAGAAATAAATCCGCATCCCAATATATTTTATACTAGTATACCGTTAAGTGCTCTTATTTCAGATGTAAAAGAATTACTGTAAAAATTATAATCATCATCATCTGGTTTACCTAGCTTTAATATAAGAATAAATTTTATCATTTAATAATGTTATAACTCAACTAGATGAAAAAATTTTAAATAAAGAATATTTCTAATTTAGAGTTTCAGCTATACGGGCAATATAAGCTAGATTATTGTATTATTTCTTGCTCTTGTTAAGATACATCCTCAATATAATATTACGCATTACATAAAATCAGTGTTGGCACGTTGGCCGTTTGGCCGTTTGGCTGTGGCCAAAACGGCCAAAAAAGTCTTGGCTGCGGCCATATGCCTAATTGCCTACACTGCGTAAAATATAGATTTATAGCGACTATCAATTATATCAAAGTAGGCGTAACAGTATCTTCTTTCTTTTCATTCAAGGAATTTATTTCCTCAAATATCATTATCCTCTTGTATCATCAACGATTTATCTAATAATTCTAATCCTTATAGATTCCATATTTGATTCTTTACATCATTTGCACGTGATGAATTATTTTGCAAAAAATTAATTTATATTTACTTATTATATAATATGCAAAAAATTTTATTGAATAAAAAAGATTTTATTAAAATTTATAATATAACAGATAATAAATATAAAAATTATTTTTATTTGAAATATTAATTAATATATTTTTTTCATAATTGTTTTATATAAGTTTTAATGATAAAATATTATGAAAAAAACTAAATATAAGTATTCGTGGAAACGTTTTATAATTTGATCGAAGTGGAACTGTATAGGTTCCTTTACGACAATTCAAGAATCATCCCCGTCAAGACTCTGGAAGCTTTTGCCTCAAAGCAACATCCCAAAGTTAAGGCTGACTTTGAGCATGCATACACTCTCTGCATGCTCAATTTTATTTTTGAGAAGGTAGAGATTTTTAAAAACAATTCTATGTTTTACGGTAAGAACAATGAAGATCCAGTTGAAGTTATTAAAGAATACAAAAAGAATGCCCGACATAAATTAACTCATGGAATTGTTAATGAAAACGGTCGGTGGAGTGATATAGCACCCCAAAATCTCTCTCTTATTTCTTGTAAAGTCGTCGAACGTCTTGATAAATAATTTATTAAATAATCTACCTCAATAGGAACGCAAAACATATTGTTTTTCTGTTTTTTTTAATATTAGGCGGAAATTATAAAGAAGTATACATGGAGAGAGAAAAACTTAACAAGGAAATCGCACGGAGATGGATGAACGAGGGTGTCATAGAGTTACCACCAAAAAGAAAGTGTTACGACACTGTTACGAATAACAAAAGTACGGAAGAATCAGAAAATATCAGCAAATGTAAAAAAACGCAGCAGGAATAAGCTGTTTCATTATATCATTATTATTGGACGATATTATGTTATTTTAGTATATTGCAACTATAAGGCATACTTTCTGCATCATCCACATTCCATTTTTATATCTTTGTTATAATTTTCATAATTTCTATTGCAAAAACTTCGGAGTAAATTTAGCGGATAAAAAAAGTAAAATAATAAAAATAATACTAATCTTGGAGAAATACTTTATCGCATCGCGAAATCACCATATTTACAATATAAAAATTTGACGCAATCCTGTATATAAAATTAATTTTTTTTAATACATGCACTACCCTATAAGAAATGTGTATACGGGAATGACACGTTTTGTATACTTTTGAGATACGTTTTTAGCAATTCCGTATAAAAATTCCGTATATTTAATAAGTAATTCATTCTTGGATGTTTTTTTAAAAAATTAGCATATACGGAAAAAATCAGTGTATACGGAATTTGTAAGGAATTTTTGAACTTCATCTTTTAATAATGAAATCTAAATACGAAAAATGATCATTTTGTATACGTTTTTAGAGATTCCGTATAAAATTCTGTATATTTAATAAGTAATTTGTTTCCGAATGCTGTTTTTTAAAAAAAAATTAATAAATCCATATATACGGAATTTATAAGGAATTTTTGAACTTCATCTTTTAATAATTTCCTATAAAAAAATCTAAATACAAAAAATGTATACGTTTTTTTGGAGATTCTGTATAAATTCCGTATATTTAATGTTTTTAATGTAATTTGTATATGGAAATAATATATACTGAATTTTTAAAACTATAATATACAAAATTTTTATTTTCAAAAACATCAAAAACATTAAAGTTTAGATTATTTAAAAACAATATAAAATTATATATATATATTTAATATTTATAGCACGCATCTTTATTTTTTTTTTTATTGTTAAAGACCGTAACACGTATCTTTATTTTATTTATTTAATGTTATGACCAGTATCACGTATCTTTATTAATTTCAAAATTAGGGTGTTACTACAAGAACCCTTATCACGTGATTTAACAAAATTATAATTATTACGAAAAATTATATTATCATTATTCTAAAAAAAAAAAAATAAAACATTAGTGAATGCTTTATTAAAAAATATACAATGAATATTTTATATAATTACATTAAAAGACTTCATCAACTTGGTATTGCAGTCAGATATTACTTTCCAAACTGAAATCTAGCTACTCAAAATCTAAAAAAGAAATAACCGTTTGTAAACATTTTGCTTAAAAATAAAATAAATGTAAAAATGAAATAAAAAATACCTGGTTCTTTTAAATAAGGAATTGTTTTAAAAAAACTTGTTTACTCACATGATAAGACCCCAGATTGCTAATTTCATTTTTCATTAGAAAATTATTTACATAACAAAAATTATAAAAAAAAAAGTCCAACACTAGAAAATATAAAGAAAAAATGCCCACCCCCCACAATTGGACGAAAAAAAGTTTGCTCCAATCAAACGTGTCCAACCCCAATTGGACGAGAAAAAAAAAATGTTTGACCCCAATCAAACGTGTCCAACCCCAATTGGACGAGAAAAAAAAAAAATATGAAAAAAATTAACCCTAACGTTCAACACAGAAAATTATAAAAATATATAATAAAGTTTGATTTTTATCCCCTTCAAATTCAATTTTTTTTTTTTTTTTGAAAAAAAATTTTTAACGTCCAACCCAGAAAATTATAAAAAAAAAATATATAAAAAAAGTTTGACTAATTTTAGTCACGAAAAAAAAAAAATTTTTTTTTCTTCAATTTCATAAAAAAAAAAAAAAAACTAAAAAAAAAAAAAAATTTGCAGATTCTATTCAAAATTAAAAAGGTTAATTAAAATTAAGTTTTTAAATTTTATATTTTGAAAATTTTACTTACAAGATTTAAGCCGCCATGGCTCTTTGGACTTCTTATTTTTACAATCCTTTGCTACATGGTTATTACTTTGCCAGCAGTGCACACAGTAACCTTTGTAATTTTCCGGAATACTGGGGCAACTGTGCAGCCAATGATCTTTTTTGCAGTACAAGCAAATTAATTTATCTGTTTTTATAATTTTTAAATTTTATTAAATAAATAGTGTAATCTATTTTATATTAAAAATTGATAAATTGATAAATTTTATTACCGTGCTGCTTTGGTAAGAGTTCTTGTTGCTGTTGCTGCTGCTGCTGCAGCTGTTGTTGATATTGTTGGTGTAGCTGCTGCAGCTGTGATTGATGTTGTTGCTGTAGCTGCTGCAGCTGTAGTTGGTGTTGTTGCTGCTGTTGCATTGTTGTTGGTATCATTGTCATTGGTATCGTTGTCGTCATTACTGATGATGTGGCTGTTGATACAGCCGCTGAAGTGGGTACGGTAACTAATTATAAAATAGAAATTTTACATTTGTTAGATATTTTTATAAAGATATTAGCAAATTATAATTATAGACATGTGATATACAATGAAAAATAAAAAAGTTGTGACACAGGTGACAGAGAGTATGGTAACATTGCATACGTGACAAATAAATTATTTTTTATATAAAATAATAAAATTTACCGATACCGAAACCTATTGATGGTTTAAAGAACGAAGTCCCAAATACAGGCCTCTCGAATATAGGTCTTTCGACCACAGGAGTTGTTGGAGTTGTTGACCTATTTGGTTTATTTATTACAGGTTAAAAAAAGAAACATATTTTTAAAATTATAATTAAAGATTTTTCTTTTATTTTTATTATATATAATTATCTTACTTACCATGAAATATTATTTTTATTATTGTAAATAGCGTTTAAGGTGTCCTTATGGACATTTCTCATCGCTTCACCCATCCCTTTACTTAATTCTTGAGTTGTTATTTTAAGGGCCTTCAATGTAATTTCGTCTTCCTCTGTTTCCTCCAATTTTCGTTTGTTGGAAAACATTTTTATCGATAGAGCAAGGAAAGCGGGTAAGGAGAGGAGTATCGTATTTTTTTTTTTTTATAATCATGATTTTTTTTCTTTTTTTTTCTTTTTTTTTCTTTTTTTTTTTATAAAGCATGATTTTTTTTTCTTGTGCAAAAAAAAAATCGTGGTAGATTTTTAAATTAGGGAATAGTCCACTATTTTATAGTATTTTAAGAAAATCTTGATGCAATGATTGATTATCTAAAGATTGAAAGTATAATAAACTTAACCATATTAAGGTCAATGACATAGCCATAAAAATCAATTGCATAGTATTGGCATAGCCCACTTGACTATTTAAGAAATCGAATTGTCATAAGCCCACTTAAAATAAAATCAAAAATTTAATAGTACAATAACGTAGCCAACAGAAAAATATTTTATAATAATATTAAAAAAATTATTATTAAATTTATTAAATTCTTTCTCTATCTAAAATATAATATAAATTTTCAATTTTAAAAAATCCCACGCATCTATCTATGCCAATAACTTCAATAAACTGGAAACCACCAAATTTGTTAAAATATATCAGCCCATAATTATCTTCTTCATATTTATCAATTTTTCGAACATAAGCAAATATACGTTCCAATTCATTATACCTATGCATAATGAAGTATTCTATTTCACCAAATATTTCTTTTACTTCAAGTTCTGGTAATATATTGGGAAAATGAGCGTATTTATCAACAGTTATGTTTATCTAATATAAAAATAAATTAGTATATTTTTGTAATAATATAGCATTTAAAAATATAATTTCATTTACCGCAACTGAATAATTGTTTCGATTTTTTATTTTATCTTTTGTCACCCATTTAGAACTTATAATATGACCATCTTTACATAGTTTACCGTATTTTCTTACAATAGGAGAGAAATTCTATGTATGGGCATTATATATGCATGTTAGTTTCATTGTTATGTCGATCAATTCTTGTGTTATTGTAACATACCTCAATTTGATTTACATTTATATCATAAATAGCAGAATAAGTTTCTTTTAATTTTTTTAATTCTGCTTGTGTTAAAGTATATTGTTTTGATGGAGAATAAATTTCATATTCTTTATATAAAGGAGAAGCAAAAACTATATGAGATGGCCATTTCTTTTCTTCTTTTTGAGGGAAGATATATTTACAAACTTCTTTATTATATTTTAAAAGATTAAATCGTTCATATAGGACAAGATTATTCCAAAGATTTGCATAAGGATGTAATTGTGATTTAACTAATGGAATTAGCATACCACACATCCTCTCCATTGGAAATTGCCAATATCCTCTACATGGACCAAAATCTTCTATACTTTCAGCTACATGTAATAAATAATGAAAGGATATTAAAAATATGTTTGATCGATCTTTATTATCAACTTTTGCATAATCTCTATATTAAAAAAATATTAGTGTTTATTAGTATTATTAATATGAATAAAAAATTTATGAAAAACGAAATTAAATTATTTACTTTACTATATGTTTGTAAAAGGTTGATAATTTTTTTTCTATTATTTTTTTATCATCATGAGATATTGACGACTGCATGCATAAATGTACCGCTGTAACAAATTCATTCCAACCTTTAACATATCTGAAATATTAAAAAGAAATATTTAATCATTAAATATTAATAATTTAAACTAAATCATTAAACTTACTTGGCCGGCAAAAAAGTTTTAATAAGTGGAACTGAATAAAGAGTTATCCAATTTGCCCATTCTTCAGCTTTATATCCTGCATTATGTTTGAATATGTTTCGAGGAGGTCTTCCGAACACTAAAGGCATTCCCTTTTTATTATTTTGCATTAAGATACCGATTAAATCCCAAGAAGATTTTGATATGGCAAAAGGCGTTGCATTCAAATCATCATCTTTGAAAAAATGAGCAGACCACAGCTTAAACATTTGAGGTGCAATATTTTCAAAGAATAAATGCATGATGTCAATGGGAAATGATCTAGGAAATTTAATTGATGACAATTCAAACAAGATGCTTTTGCCTTTAATTCCTAAAATTAAATATATAAGAGTTATATATAGATAGTAATTTAATGATAAAATATATTAAAGCATTTACCATATTTTCTTATTAATATTTCTTTTTCTTTATTAGTAGTTGCAGCTTCTATCTCATTAATATATCCAATCCAATCTGAATGATCTTTATTCATACAATTTTGCTTAGGAGGAAAATAAATATGCTTATGTTTTTGCGAATAAACTCCTTCAATATTGCAAATTCTACAACCATGGTACGAATTATGACCGGTAATATTCATTATTTTTGTAAGAGCCGGGATATCACCAGTCCATGTAATTATATGAGCATGAAGTAGGAATTCACATTTAGTACGTGCATCATAACAGGTAATTCCTTCTAAAAATAAAAATTTGTTAATATAATTTTTAAATAATAATCATTAAAAAATTCTTACTTTCTAACTCTTTCATCTCATCAATAAATGGTCGTAAAAATGTATTAAAATCTTTTGGTTGGTTTGGACCAGGAATTAAAAAAGGAACTAACAAATTTTCTTTTTTTACCCTTAAGGAAGGATGGAGATTATTATTTATTATAAGAAATAACCAACAATCATCAGTTTTTTGTTTAAATATTTGATACCCATCACATGAAGCTGTGAATGCAACATCTCTTTTATCTTTAAATAAATTATCCTTTTTAGTAAGTTCCTTATAAATTTTTCCATCAAAGATATCATCTAAATTATCATCATTTTTATTTATATTGTATTCATGACGATAAAGTAATTCTTTTGCCCTAGTTTCGTCCTTATATTGTATCATTAATCTATCTATTATTGAAAGATATGGCATAATTTTCTTTGCTTTCCCCCTAGCATCTAACCTAGTAGACTCGCATATTGGACAACTTTGATAAGATTTATATCGTCCTGCATAACAAATACAAGAATTTTCACACATATCATAAAACACTGGAATTAATCCTGTTGTTTCTTTTAAGTATTTTTTAACTTTATATAAGCTTATATTCTTTGTTGCAAATACTTTCATTATATCATCAAATGCAGATTCAGTGAAATTATATAAAGATTTCAAATACAATAATTTCAATCCTTCAATCATTTTTTCAGAAATATCAGTTTTGTCATCAACACACATTGCATCATCATCATCATCATCATCATCGTCATCGTCGTTGTCATCATCATCATCATCATCATCATCGTTGTCGTTGTCTTCATCATCCTCGTTATTATTATCATCATCGTTCTTTTCATTAATATCGTCATAGTTCTCTCGATTATCATCATCATTGTTTTCTTCATTATCATCATCATTATAATCAGAGTAATATTCATTATCATCCTCATTAAAATTAACACTCTCATTATAATAATACTCATCATTTACATTATCTTCTGTATGTAAATTTATATCCTTTTCTTTTTGTAAATGTATATACTCTTCTGCGTATAGATTCGTATCCTCTTCTGCATATAGATTCATATTTTCTTCTCCTGTATATTGAATAATATCCCCTTCTATTTGTTGACTCGTAACATCCAAATTTTCATCTTTTGCCAAATATTCTTGCATTTTTAAACGATGGCGATTAAATGTGTTCTGATTTAACCATACGCCATTAGCATCTTCTTTTAAGCAAAATGCGCATTTACATAACATATTTTTGTCTGACATGGTAAAAAAAAATTAAGTTATAATAGTAGTATATAAACAATCGAGAAACATAAAATTTGATCTATCAAGATGAGTAAATTATGGACCTTTAAATAAGAAATTTAGATTAGTAAATTAATGATCGATATTAACAATTTAAAGTTTAATTAAAAAAAAATCAACATATCTTAATAATAATAATTCGGTTGTTTATTTTTTTTAAAGTCCGAAATGTTTCGTCCGAACTTTCAATTTTTGACCGAAATCCTAATTTAGAAAGATCTTCAAAATATTATTTGAACTTTGCCCGAAAACGCATTTTAAATCTGAAATCAAATTTGGAAACTCCAAATTTTTTGATATTAATAATCCAATTCAATTAAAAAGCTTCTTTATATACTTTTAAATATGCACGTTTCGATCAATAATATAAGGTTAATATATTATTTTGAATCAAACACACGTGTATGTTCACTGCATTTATTATAACATAATGGATCGTCTTATCAACATGACATAATATTCATTTTAATTCGCTAAATAAAGAAACTTTACTCGAACCTTGTACTTAAGTCGAATGCATGTGTGCATAATTATTATTATTATTTTTTTTTAAGCAAGCCAGCTTGCGATTTATTGAATAAAATAATTAAGATGGTATAAAAAATAAAAGTAAACAAATAAATTGTAAGTGCAGAAAAAAAAAAAATAAAATAAAATAAAATAATCAGATAAAATATAAAATAGAAAATTTAAAAAAAAAAATAAAAAATAAATGAGATAAAAAATATCTAATATCAATAACGTCGGGAATGGTGGGAATGGTGGTGACGATGGGAATGATGGTAGGGAGATCGAGAACGAGAGCGCCTGCGCTCACAGCTGTGTTCACGGTGGTGGGGTCTATGGTAGGGGATCGGGAGTGATAGCGCCTGCGCTCTCTATATTCATATCTCCTACGATCCACCCTCCTTCTCCGAGCGGCCCGAACCAATGCTTAAAACAAGCAAACAAGCAATTATTAAGATAAACGCAACGAATTAACGAGAAAATCAGTTAAATAATAAATACTTACGTTCTGTCAACCAGAACTCATCTGAGAGTTCATTATAGAACCTCTCATCATGTAGTGTCGGGGTATGAACTGGAAATTCGTCCGGGTTCCCATTTATCAACCTTTTTAAGTTCTCATACCCCGACCTGAGAGCGTTCCATTTGTTCCGGCATTGCTTTCGTCTTGGAGCGAAATTTGGATGCGCAGTAATTATTTCTTGTTTAATTCGTCTCCAGATATATTTTTGCCTGTGCAATGACGTTGTGTTAAAGTCGGGCTGATAAGCCCGACGACGTTGGATTAAAGTTAACACTGCGTCGTTAGGCCATTGGATAATGTTTGGGAGGGCTGCGTTTAGTAATGCCATATTCTCTGTATTTATAATAAATTTTATTATGATTTCTTCGAATTTATTTTTACGATGTTTAGTGGGATTTATTTTTATGATATTTAATGGGGCAAATGTCAGGAAAGAGCTCTATATTTATAAAAAAATTTTTATTATGATTTCTTTGAATTATTTTTACGAACTTGCCTGACAACAATTTAATTAATTTATTTAAATCCTTTAAATTCTACATATCATTGAATACACGCATATTTATTAATTTATTTGAACATATTAATTGTTTAATATTTAAAATAAAAATAAATAAATTCTATTAATAACAGTAATAGGGTGAAAATTTTTTCTTTTAGATATTCTTTAAAAAAAAAAGATATTACTTCGCCTTCCTTATTTCTTTGTTTAATACATAAATTATAAACTATGCATGGCCTCCCTTGATTATATTGCATATTATATTGAACACCACTAACACGCATTTTGTGTGATGGTATTTTTATAATTTTCAATTATAATAAATAATTGAATCTTTTGATCTAACCTCAATCTACACCGTAACGAACTTAATTCGATCTTAATTTACTCCGTTCTGGATTAGTACTTACCAATTAGACAAATGATTAATAATAAGCCTATCAAATTAGTTGCACATGACTTGTGTTTATAGGAGAGATATCGGTAATTTTAATTGATGTCGGTATTTTTTCAAGTATCGTTATATTTAATCACTTCCATGTATGAAAATCCAAGTTTACAAATGAGGCTTAGATACTTAGTTCATTAGGATCATCACATGGTTTGTATAATACTGTATAAGGCAACAAATCTGTATGTTCGTGCCGATATAATTTTTTTTCCGATCATATTTTTTATATTTTACAATAATGAGTTGCTTGTCAAGAGCGCCACAATCTATAATTCCAAAATGTAACTAGAAATGCGCAAGTTGCCAGGGTTGTTGTTAGGAATACCGCCAACAATCAAACAGTTTAAAAAATTTCTTTTTTTTAAACTGTTGCTTTAATAAATTATTTTAAAAAATATATTTATGGGAAAATACATGGATCTTTGTATTCTATGTTTTCTCGGTGTGGAAAGTAATATTGTGAAGTCCGAGTTATTTATAGACAAGCAATTATTTAAAAACAGTGTATTTTAAATATAATATTATTAAACGAATCCTTTTTCGTAATAATGTAAAGCCTAAAGGAGACATCGGAAATACAACCTGCAATTTCAAGAACATTAAGAGAGGCATTATTACTCAGAGGAATACAAGAAAATTTGAATGATGATGATTTTAAGTTATATTAAGGATTCGTCGGGATGTTCTAGTTTAAGATGCGAAGAGGATCTGGATTTCCGTTCATTAAATCTGATCAATGATGTTGTTAAATAACATCACTATGAGAAGCAGGTTACCACAAGCAGCAACACTAGCAACAATAGCACGAGCATCATCACCACTAGCAACAATAGCACGAGCAATACCATCATCACCACTAGCAACAACAGTACGAGTAGTACCTTCATCACCACTAGTAACAATAGCACGAGCAATACCACCATCACCACTAGCAACAATAGCACGAGCAGTACCATCATCACCACTAGCAACAATAGCACGAGCAGTACCATCATCACCACTAGCAACAACAGTACGAGTAGTACCATCATCACCACTAGCAACAATAGCACGAGCAATACCACCATCACCACTAGCAACAATAGCACGAGCAATAACACCATCACCACTATCAACAATAGCACGAGCAGTACCATCATCACCACTAGCAACAACAGTATGAGTAATACCATTATCACCACTAGCAACAATACCACACCATCATCACCAATAGCAACAATAGCACGAGCAGTACCATCATCACCACTAGCAACAACAGTACGAGCAATACCATCATCACCACTAGCAACAATAGCACGAGCAGTACCATCATCACCACTAGCAACAATAGCACGAGCAGTACCATCATCACCACTAGCAACAATAGCACGAGTAGTACCACCATCACCACTAGCAGCAATAGCATCAGAAGCCTCACCCAGAAGCAGCATCATCACGCCATCATAGCCATCATTATCACGTCAGAGGTATAAAAATAAAATTATTGAAAGTTGTCATCATTTCCACAAACAAAATTCTATGAAGAGATAGGAACCACCCGTGTCTTGTAATAAAATTTATTTGATCAACCAATCTAATAATTTTTCCCCAAATGTTGAGAATTTTGGTGAAACTTTTGATGATGAAAAATCAATTTCTTGTGGTTATTAAAGCTATTTATTTGATGTGAAAGATAGATGAAAAAAATGCTTCTCAATTTAATTAGGAAAGTCCAGACAATATTGATCATCTATATGACATTCCATTAAATCGTAAATCTGGAACATTATCATCATTTAATCAACAACAATGAGAACAAGAACAACAACAAGAACAACAACAATGACAATAATAATGACAACAGTACTAATAAAGATACGCAATACAATTGAAGTTTAACATTCTAAATAAAAATGTCTTATTGTTTTAGTTCTAAATGTGAATGATTTAACTTGCATTTACATTCTAAACACAATTTAAAATTTAAGTATATATTTATTGATAGTAATGTGTGATAATAAAAAACACAGTAATAGTACATAGTAGAATTATTCTTTAGCTTTCAATATGATCTAATGCTTGATTTTAATAATATATACTACAGTACATACTGAAAAATTTATTTATATTATTCATGTACAACTTTTTTTTTAGAGAAAATACTAGAATTCAAAAAAGTTTTCGTTATTAGTTAGTATTCTTTCTATTTAACAAATAATTCATGTTTTATTTTGATTTTTTTATAATAATTTAGCATTTTTAACATATCTAATATCTGATTATATTACATACTGTATATAATGGAATTTTATGATCTATAGTGTATAGAAATTTAAGTAATTGGAATGTGTGCCATAAAATTTAATACTATTTGTGGATATCATATAGATCGTGATGATGATAAATATGTTTTTTGTTAACTTGAACCATTAGGTGAACGGAAAGGCGGTGATTTAATATTTTCATAGCTTAATATACAAATAAAATTAAAACCTGATAATATTTGGCATTTAGGTCAAGTTTATTAGTACTTCCATGTTCTGGCATTTCCATGTTCTGGCGTTAGAAATTCATTAGTGTTTTTCATACAACAAATTATTTCCCGAATTTTTCAACAATAATTCGCGTTATTTCCGGGTAGACACCATATTCGAAATATTTTTTTTATAAATAGAAAAGTCGTGTAGTCGCGTGATTTTATTGTAGGTTAATAATGCAATCACCATATATAAATAGAAAAGTCGTATAAACACGTGATTTCATTGTGTGTTAACAATATAATCATATATAAATAGAAAGATCAGCAAAATAATAAATTACGCGTTAAAATAGTAAGATCTGCAAAACAATGAATAACGTGACGCAAATAGAAAGATCGGCAAAACAATAAATCTGTATAAATATATCACTCTTTCACCGCTTTTTTTCTTTCTTTTTTTTTTATTATTTTTGATTTTTGATTTTGATTTTTATTATTTTTTTTGATTATTATTTTTTTTTTTTATAATATTTACTTCGCTATGGAGGCAGCTAATAATATCATTGATATGCTCTCAAAAAAACTAGAAGTTTACCAAAAATTTGTAGAAACTTTAGCTCCTTCTTTAAATTTAATGCAAGGTTCCTCGACTGCTTTCTCAGTTCCAACACAAGGCTCCTCAACTGCTTCTTCACTTCCAACGCAAGGCTCTTCAACTCCTACACCCACAGTTGCTCCTACACAACTTGTTTATAAACCAAGTGAAAGATACACAAAAGTTGAAAAAATTTTAGCCTTAATGAATTTAAAAAAAAATGAATATAATAATCTTTTGGTAAATAATAAAAAAAAACGTTTAAAGTTTATATTTTATCGGATAATTAAAATAACCTTTATTATTTTTTAAGTCAGAAGTAAGATTTATCATGGCGACCCTAAATGTTGACTTTAATGTTCAATATAAAAGTCAAAACATCAACCTTATTGCAAAAATAATTAAAAGAGTAGGATTCTTAACAATATTATACTAATAATTAAAAAAAAATATTATTAATATTTATTCTTTTTTCAGTTTATAAAACGAAATCCTAACGCCCCGGTTGGTGAAGGGAACTGGTTTGTGAAAGAATTAATAAAAAAACATTTGCATAATCGCCGTGATTATATCAAACGAAAAATTAATAACAAAGATAAAAAAGGCAAGAAAAAGGAAAAGGAAAAGGAAAAGGAAAAGGAAAAGGAAAAGGAAAAGGAAAAGGAAAAGGAAAAGGAAAAGGAAAAGGAAAAGGAAAAGGAAAATGAAAAGGAAAAGGAAAATGAAAAGGAAAATGAAAAGGAAAAGGAAAAGGAAAAGGAAAATGAAAGTGAAAGTGAAGTGGAAAATGGAAATGAAAATATTGAACGTAAGTAATATTCAGATTTATAAAATATTTATAATAATTAACTAATTACGCATATGTTTATTGTTTATAAGATCAACATGATCGTCAGCCACGACAATCACAAATACATAATATTGATGTTGATAAACAAACAGTCGGTCCTTTCCGCCTATCTGTACCAGAAGAATTATGTAATATCTTATATTATTTGAATATTGATTTACTTACTGTATTTTACTAATATTTTAATAATTATATATATTTTTAGTAACAACAGCATCTACTAGCAGAAGTAATAGATTTCGAAAACAATATTTAGATTATGACAATGATGATTGTGGAATTAATAAAATGGCAGTTAAAGTTTTAAAAATAAAACATGAACTAAATAAGAAAGGTATGTAAATTATAATTTAATATAATTTATTTATTACATTATTATTTAAAAACATTAATTTATAATGTTAAATTAGAGTTAGAAATGCCTAGAGAAAAACGCCAAAGAAAACCAATTAATTATAAAGAATGATTTTTTTTTGTATTCTTTATTTTTTGTATATATTTTTATTTTTATAATATTTTAATAAATCATTTAAATTCATTATACTACGAAATTAAATTATAAATTTGGCCAATATTTTATAATTATTTTATACTCAGCCGGAATTAAATAATTTTAGCCAAAGTTAAATCGTAAACCAGACCAGCATTATTCTATAATTTTAGCCAAAGTTAAATTATAATTCTGACCAACATTATCTTATAATTTTAGCCAAAGTTAAATTATAAATTTGACCGAATTATTCTATAATTTAGCCAAAGTTAAATTATAATTCTGACCAGCATTATCTTATAATTTTAGCCAAAGTTAAATTATAAATTTGACCAGTATTATTCATAATTTTGACCTAGATTTAGTAACAAAATCATGGACAAACCAAATAAAATTTGTGATTAAATTGTACAAATTCAATAACCAAATCGTATAAATTCCGTATGTAAATCATGCAATAACGTATTTTTAGTGATACGGAATTGTGCAATTTTCCGTATCTTTTCAACGGACTATTATGATACGTTTTTTCTAAGGAAAAAATCCGTACAAAAACCTTATCAAAAACGTATCCAGATTTTTTATAGGGCTAAAGTTCGAGAATATGACTTGTCCCTGAAATACAATTTATTTATTAAGTTCCGAATCGATAATTGAGAAATATTTGCATACAACTTAAGAGTATATAACTGGGTTACAGCTCGTATCTACGAATATGTACGTTGTCGCATTATCGCATCATAGGTGAAACCGTTCACGATAAAAAATCACGTGAATATTCAGGTCAAAAATTCAACGTTTCTTGGGATCCACCCGAACACTTTTTACCGAAACTTTTTTCTCGACAGCAGATCTATAATGATGCCATGATATCACGCGATGGTTATGAAAAAATATGCAAAGAATAAACACGAATTGAGAACTTTGCTCGTTATATATGAAGTTACTACGTTACTATCCCATTAGCCTATTTTGGCTGTGCATAAATCAGCAGTTAAAATGGAATAATATTAAATATAATGCGGAAGGCAAGTATTCCTCCGCGAGATTACTCAATGATTTTACCCTTTCACTCCCTCTACATGAAATATCATTTCCGTATAATCCCCCTACATTATCCATATCGTACTCATGTTTGCTTTGTGTTTTGCGTCTTTTTTGGACAGTAGCTTGATCGAATGTCACAGTCTTCGCATGTTTGATAAAACTCCAAATAAAAAATCATGTGTGCGTGAACGATTGATCTATGCAAATTGTAAATAATGACCGAGATACAGTTTAATAAAAAATTGCTGCCAAAAGAAAAAATTTTCATAAATTCATGAAAAATTAAATTGTTTATATAATTATATTTACCTAAAAAACAGTATAACAGATAATCTAAAAAATTAATCAAATTTAAATTTTAATTAATAAATTTAAATTATTATTTATTAAAAAAAAACTAGTTTAAGAAGAGAATGTTATAATAAAATAATTAATAATTGGTCAATTAAAATAACTAAAGAACTAAAAAAAATCTCAATATTTTTTGAATTTTCTGATTATAACTCTAATTATATCCATTTATTAAAAAATTCTTTAAGCAACTAAAAAAGTTATATAACGTATTTGACCATTATTTCCGCGTTACTTCATTTATTAAATATACAGGTGATTCAATAGTGGTAAAACAGTAATGGAAAGTCAGCTATGCTATAAATAACTCGTGCAAAAAAAAAAATTCCCTGATGTACTTTTTTTTTGTGGTTCACCGGCTAAGGAATATTGTTGTTCAAATCCTTTAACAATATTAAAGGCTTTAAATATTTTCTCTTAATAAACTTATAAATTTCAACAAATATTTCAAAAATAATTACAGCACCAATTATTAATCCCCATTCATACCCAATACCTAATTGTCTGAATACTTTTGAATTCAATCTAATAAAAAAAATTTATATTAGAAATTAAAATTAAAAGGACAAATATAATAAATATATTCTTACTTACCCAGAAATATAAAAAGTTGGAAGTACTATTAATGAACCACCAAGTACGGACCAAAACAATAACTTATTATCATACAATTTCATTTTCCAAATAGGATCTCTCAATGATCGACAATTATAAGCATGGATTAATGTAATATAATTTAATGTGGCAAATACAGTAGCTCTAGCACGATAAATTTGATTACATGCACGTTCTAATGATACTTTATCACATTCAGAATCATTTGGAGCACATTCAGGTCCAGTTGGTGAAGAATTGCACTTCCTTCCAAGATCTCCATTACCCACAGCATAAATAACAATAATGAAATTAACTAAAGTCAGTGCACCAGCAACAACTCCATAATAAATCATGTCAATTATCACTTCCCACGTGAAAATCCCACTATTCGAACGTGGTGGATAATTCATAATTTTATAAGATGCACGTTCGAAGCCCAATCCCATAGCTGGTGGTGTACTTGTAATCATATTTACAAAAATAGTTTGTAATGGTGACATAGGGTCAATTGGTATACCATCATGATCAATAAATGAGAGACCAATAACTAAAACAATAATTTTAAAAACGTTACCTTTATAAATAAAAAGAATTTAAGAATTAAAATCAATATGAACTTTGAAGATTTTCAACAATATACAATTTAAATTATAACTTGTAACTATTTACCGCCCATTAAGTGCAAAATGAACTTTTGGATATTGTTAAAAATTCTACGTCCTTCAGAAATGGCATTAACAATTGTTGCAAAATTATCATCAGAGAGTACAATATCACTAGCTTGTTTGGCTACATCACTGCCACCTAATCCCATAGCAATTCCAACATCTGCTTTCTTTAGACTAGGTGAATCTATATATTTAAACGAAAATTTTGAGATATATATATATATATATATATATATAAATGACCATAAAAAAAAAAAAATAAATAAAATAAAATTTTTATTTATTACCATTTACTCCATCACCAGTCATAACAACATATTTATTTCGTCGATGTAAAGCATCAATCATTTTGACTTTTGTGTCTGGGCTACATCTAGCAATAACTTTTGGAAGTTCTTTAAGATTATCAATTTCTTCTTCAGAAAGTGCATCAAATTGCATAGCGTTCATTACAAGTTTTGAATTATAATTTTCTTCAGATTCTAATTCGGGAGACCAAAAGGGAGGAAGAATACCAATTTCTTTTGCGATAGCAGCTGCGGTGATAAGATGATCACCTAATAAAAAAAGTTTTATAATAATACTGTAAAATAAAAGATTTAAAAAGGAGGAATAAATACCCGTTAACATATGAACTTCAATTCCAGCACCAAAACATCTTTGAATAGCAGCTTTTGATTCAGGTCGTGGTGGATCATAAATACCAACCAAACCCAAAAATATCATATCAGTATCAGCTTTTTCACGAGTCAATTTGTATATCTCAACATCTGTTTTAATAACACGACGATATGCTAATGATAACACGCGCTATAAAAAATTCATTCTTTAGTAAATTAATGTCAACCTTAAATAGAAACAATACAAGTAATAAACATGATCTTTTTCTTGGTAATTACCAATCCTTTGCTTGCAAGTTTATCTATTCTATCGTACAATTCTGGTTGAAACTTTTCAATATCAAGATTTACTTCAACTTCACCAAGTTGAATTTTCGTACACCGGCTTAAAACAGATTCTATAGCACCTTTTAGGATCACATAATATGCACCCGTAGATTTTTCTTTACATATAACTGACATACGTTTCAGTGTAGCGTCAAATGCATATTCATTAACTAATTCAAACTTAAATGGTTCAGTTGTAAGAACTGGTTTTGGAAATCCAGCCTTATGGGCGAAAACTTGGAGGGCAGACTAAAAATAAAGAATTTCGTCAAAAAAAAAAAGCAAAAGATTATTTAATAAATTAAAAAATAAGTATTTACCTCAGTTGGATCTCCAATTGCATGCCATTCACCATCTCTTCCCTTTTTAATCACAGACATATTACAAAGCGCCGAAGCTTGAACTAAACGCGTAAAAGCATACGTCATGTTGCCTGGAGTGACTTCTTCACCTTCTGATTGTTTTTCTTCAACAATTTCTGAAGTTGTTCCAGCACAACCAGAACGTCTGTCCATGATTTCTCCACATCTATAAATGGTTCCTTCGGGAATATACCCATTTCTACCCGAAATTTTATAAAAACCATCATTTGGAAGCCAAGCATCGGTCACAATCATTTTACTCTGTGTAAGTGTTCCGGTCTTATCCGAACAAATATTTGTAACTAATCCTAATGCTTCCAAAGCATTCAATTTACGAACGATAGCGTAATTTTTTGCCATTTGTCGTACACCATTACTCATAGTTAACGTTATCTGAAAACAGTAAATAAAATTTTAAATTGTATGAAATCATTACATATATTAATTTTTTTTTCTTTTAATGCTCACCACGGCAATAAGTCCTTCAGGAATAATGGCGATACCAAGTGAAATAACATAAAGAGCAATTTCACTGCTCATTCTCCATTTATTTAGACTAAATACAATAATAGCTAAAATAGCTGTCACTAAGAATAATACATAAGCCAACTTATCCATGCTATAAATCGATTAAATTAAAATTAAATATATATGCATTTGTTATACATTTATATTTAAGAGGAAAATTCAATACCTTTTCTGTAAAGGAGTTCGTGTTACAACAGAAGTAGAAGCCAAAGTTTTTGCCATTTTACCAATTTCAGTTTCCATGGCGGTATTAATAACAATACCTTTACCACGTCCTTTTGTTATAGTCGTACTTGAAAAAACTATATTAATACGATCACCCAAAGGTTTATCATATTCTTGAATTACATCAATTCTAATAAAATAATAAAAATAATAATAATGTTAATACACTGATCAAATAATGAATAATTTATTACATACGATTTAGGGACTGGAACGGATTCTCCTGTTAGTAATGTTTCGTCTACTTCCAAATTAAACACTTCAAAAAGACGAGCGTCAGCACCGACGACATCACCTTCTTTAAATACGATAATATCTCCCTAACAGTAACAAAATAATTAATTATCGATTTTTTTATAAGAACCGCTCCCTTGATCCTTTAGCCTCATAATATTTTCATCGTGATAAAATCACGAATTTTAGTATAAAGTGACAAACTTACAACAACAACGTTTTTTGTTGGGACAGAGATCAATGAATCATCCCTAATTACTCTTGTAGTCCCTGCGTAAAGATTCCATAGTTTTCTCCGCATGATATTCTTGATTGAATCCAATTAACGTGTTTGTTACGGCAACAAAAGCGAGGACACCTAAATACAAATATCTATATACTGTATATTGATTGAAAAAAATCATACGTATTAATATAATTAAAAACGAACCTCCTTCTATATAATCCTTAAAAATAAACGAAATTGTTATTGCAGTAATCAAGATCAACATTAGCGCGTTCACAATTTGTCTAGACAAGACAGCGAGAGCACTAACGCCGCTTTGGCCTGATAATTCATTAAAGCCGTATAATCCAAGTCTTTGAGTAGCTTCTTGTACTGTAAGACCATCGTCGATATCGGTTTTTGTGTGCCCGGCCACCTGATTAATAGATAATGTATGATAGGGAGCAGGAGGAATAAGATAGACAGGTAAACGTTTCTTTCTATTTCTAAATAAATCCATTAGGCATGAAAATTTTAGATAATTTGTTCTCATACCCGCAGATTTAGTTTGTAAAAATTTACAGAAAAAATTTAATTAACTCATATTTAAAAAATTTTAAGAACTTCTAGAATGTGATCACTTACCGTTTTTAATTTTTCATTGTTGATCGTTGTCGGATAAACTTTTGATCAAATATCTTTGTAATACGACTTGGTTAACACAATAGCGAAATACATAATAATCAAAAGTTTTGAATTTACAACAATTAATTTTGATTCTTATTGATTGTTATCTTCATCAAGATATGAATAATAATCATCGGAAATCAATTTTGTTTCTTGATATTTACCGGAATATCATCATAAAATAACCCGCCTTTTACTTTGTTTTTTTTTGTAAAATCACAAATTTGGTTTATTTTTTAAATGAAACTTTTTTTTTTTAAAGTTTACCATTGATCTCAAATAATAATAATAGATTTCATTGTGAAACCTGAATAAGTGTAACACAAAATTTTTGACCACTCTGATTTGATTTACACGAAAAAAATCTCGTATAACATTCCAAATTTATTTATGAAGAATCAGAATCACGAGAATTCTTTTGCCCATTGAAAATTTCTAATTTATTTATTTTCTAATAAAAATCTGTTTTTTTTAAAAAAAAAAAAAAAAAATAAAAGAAAAATTGTTAAATTGTATATGATATTTATTTAATTTGACCTTCTCATAGGTTTTTTTTTTTAAAACATTAAAACAATTAAAGTTGAACAGTTACAGTCCTAACATAAAAAAAAATCCGGATTTATTTGGGTTGAGCCCATTTATAATTTATTATTAAATTCTTCATATCGTAATCTCTTAACTAGAGAGTATATAATGAAAAATATAAATATTATGCGCTTTTATTTTTTCTGATGCACAAACTACAATAACACATTCACGCTATATACATTTACATTCACGCTGTATATATTCAAATAAAGCCTGTTGTTATTAACGAAGATAGTATGAAAGTAACATTTAAAAGAATTAAGTTGTTGTTAACCCATTGATAATCTCCACTTTTGATAAGGATTATATTCGACACAAGTAAAACCACTAACTGACCACCCCTCCCTTCGTTGGAATGCTGTTGCCGCCACACTAGGTTGTTCGCTGGAAAGAATGTAATATTCCGAATTATCTTTTGAATTGATTATCCAACGTTGGGCAAGAGTTGTACTATTATATTTTGCAATTTTGAGTGTTCTGGCAACACCATCGTATTGGACGGCATTTTTACGTTCCTTAGAGGTGAATATGGTATAATCATTTTTACCACGTCGAACAATTTTCCAGTAATGATTACCATGTGATGACGATTGTAAAACAACATCAACACCATTTATGCCCCAATAGCGACCTTTGGCGACTGATTGAATTCTCCTGTTACCGGTTATTTTACTTGAAGCAACGGTAATAATGATGGTTAAAAGGAGTAAAAGTAGATTAAATTTCATTTTGATTTTCTGTTGTTTTTAACTTTTTTTTCTAAAAAAAAGAGTTTTTTTTTTTATTTTCAAATAAAGTGTAATTAAGAAGTATTTAAATCTGTATAGAGACTTAGTTCTGTGCGAAGGCTTAAGTCTGGATGCTTAGATTCGGTTACTAAATAAAGTATTATTGATGCTTAGGATACAGAATTAAATTGGGACACGTTATTTGCGTTGCAAGTACTGTAGCAAGCTACATCATCTTGACACGTCACATTATCAGTTATATAATGGCTTAGCATGTTGAGGAAACCTTGATATACGCCGTTCAGTCTGTTTCTTGAAAAATAAAGGTAATACCAAGCTGGTGAAAGTGTTACGCCACTATGGTGGTAAAACATGTACAGTAACTGATTCATACGCAGCAATGTGTTCGATTATAATATTGCCAACTTTCTTACTGAAACATTTCGCTTTATTTGAGACGCCAGCTTCAAACATAACTAATATCATCAAATATTCACACAAGACTCTTGAAAAATGATAATATAGCGTTTAAAACTAAAATCTGTCACCAAAGTACAGCCACGTAACTACTTTCCTAGAACTTTCTTTTCCTTTGAAGGTTTCTTTGTAATTACCTAAAATGGATTTCGAATTGTGACTAAGAATTATTCTGTACAATATAATAATTCATAGAATTGTTTACAGAAAAACACACATTTATTTAAAAATTTCAAGTTAGAATATATAGAAAGAACCATATGATAAAATTTCATTGGCTCGAAATTAGGAAGAAAATACTATGTACTTTATTTTTCTTTATTTTTCTGATGTACAATTACACATTCACACTATATAGTACATTTACGCCCACGTGTACATTATTCAAAATAAAGCCTGATGTCATTAATAATAATGATATAATGATATATATATATATATATATAGTATGAAAGTAACATTTAAAAGAATTAAAAATTTGTTAATCCACATGCGTTAATTTAAGAATCTCCATTTTTGATAAGGATTATGTGCGATATAAGTAAAACCACTAACTGACCACCCCCACCATCGTAGGAATGCTGTTGCAGCTACACTAGGTTTTTCGCTGGTAAGAATGTAATATTCCACATTATCAGTTGAACCGATTATCCAACGTTGGGCAAGTGATGTACTATTATATTTTGCAATTTTGAATGTACTGGAAAAACCATCGTATTGGACGGCATCTTTACGATCCTTAGAGGTAAATATGGTGTATTCATCTTTACTACGTCGAACAATTTCCCAGCAATGATCATTAGATGATGATGTTAGTAAAGAAACATCTTTACCATTTATGCCCCAAAAGCGACCTTTGCCGACTGATTGAATTTTCTTGTTACCGGTTATTTTATTAGTAGTACTTAAAGCAACAGTAATAAGGGTGGTTAAAAGGAGCAAAAATAAATTAAATTTCATTTTGATTTTCTATTGTTTTTTATTTTTTTTTCCTATAGAAAAGAAAGTATTTTTTTTTTTTGTTTTTCAAGTAAGGTGGAATTAAGGCATATTTAAATCTGTGTAGAGGCTTAATTCTGTGCGAAGGCTTAAGTCTAGATGCTTAGATTCAGTTACTCAATAAAGTATTATTGATACTTAGGATACAGAATTAAATCGTGATACGTTGTCAGTAGCAAGCTTTGATTGAAGAAATTTTGAATAGCGTTTTCGACTGAACTGCTGGTGGAGCTAAATCATCTTGACACGTCACATTATCAGTTATATAATGGCTTCAGTTAGCATGTTGAGAAAATCTGCACTGTTCAGTCTGTTTCTTGAAAAATAATGGTAGTACCAAGTGAAAATGTTAAGCCATTATGGATTCATACGCCGCAATGTGTTCGATTATAATATTGCCAATTTTCTTACTGAAATATTTCACTTTATTGGCGACTCCAGCTTCAAAGACAATATCATCAAATACCCACGCCAAATTCTTGAAAAATATTCAGGATCTATATATTATAATATAGCGTAAGGTACAAAATAATAATCCTGTAATACAGTGTATATGAAGAAATGCTTCTATGAACTTGTTGCTTTTCATTGCTGGCTCTTTCTTAGCCAGTGTCTTCTTTAATAATTCTAAATACATCTACCTCCTACTTTATGCTCTTGCATAAGGTTATGAGAATTCATTCGTACACTAAGATTTCATTATTCTCATATTAGAAATAGTTTCAAACCAAAAAAATAAGTTATCTTGGATTACGGATAGATTTTATTATCAATAACACACTTGTAATTAATAACTGGAATTTGAAATTATATTTTATCTGATGCTTGCATAGTACATTATGGACAATTAATGTTAAATAATGAGAAGAGTGCATTAGGAAACCTCTGAAACCCCTCGAATCATAAAACAACTGTGCTTCGCACCTCTCGAAGAGATGATTGCCTTATTGAACTACCTAATAACATTCTTTGAAAGTTTGACTCCTTAGCTTTTCTGTCTATTATATACTGTATCTGGTTCGTATTTTCTGGTGTTGTACAGGCAAACAAACAAAGAGATGCATAACTGTGGCTTTATATATCTTCGATTTTAACGTTTACATGTGGCAAATTCCGATATCAGAACGATTATAAAAAAAAAAATTCCGTATACTCTGGAAGAAATTCATTACAAAAATTTATAAAATCATATGATAAATTTTTACATATTAATTTAAATTTGATAACGAATTAACGAATGACACAATTGACAATTCCTTTCAGAATTCATTAAAAGAATTATTTACTTTTTCTTAAATGCAGAATAAGTTGAAAAAAATCATATTTTAAAATTAAATATTTGTAATTCTTTATTTTTTTTTGTATCGAAAAAAATATAACACGCAAACTGAACATTTATCAAAATTTTTCAATAACAATAATTATTAATTAAATAGGTCTTATACATATGTTATTCCTAAAGTTGGAAACAATATCAGGTGTACAAGAGAGAATTGCACCAATTATTTTCTCTTATCCCGTGAAGATGGCTTATTTGTGTAAAAATTCACTGATTTAGTTTCATTGATTAAGGTTCATTTCATTGATGCAAAGTAACAACACAAAATTTTAAAATTAGAAATTCTTTCTTAGTAGTTAATATTTTTAGAATAATACTTATAATTTTAAATGGGATAACATATTCGTTTGCGGGTTCTGAATGTTCGTTGGCGCTTTCTTCTTATGGATTACGAATTAAATAAATTTATCACAATATTAATTGAAGCAACAAATTTGCCAAATTAGTATAATGTGATATGTCTTCTAAGAAATTCATTTCAATATCAGGTTTTATTTATTCAAATCTTTGACAACGTGTAAATCAGCATTGTAATACGTATCTTTCAAAAAGAATTCCAATCAACTACTTAAATTTTGATGTGTGTTTGAAAACTGGTCCCAAAAAGCCTTAACCGATTAAAAAACCGGCTAAAACTTAATTCTGACAGGACATTACAATTTGACTGGAGTTTACGATTATTATTACTTACTGTAAGCGTGTAAAAAACTATTTCTTTCGCTATAATATAATCATAATCTTTATGATCTCTTTAACTGAATAAACTAACTGGTTAACAGATAGGTTAACCGACTTGATCAAATCTCTTTATCAGTTCTTGGGATCTTTTAACCGAAGAAAAGATCTAACTGATTTTATTAAAATTGCGTTTATTGCAGTAGACAAATGGAACTCGTTAATCTTGGAGTAATATTTAATTTGCTAAATCAAATCAAAAAATAAAGTTGTTGCGACAATATATCACATTAGAATTTCGCTTTAATTGCTACACTAACAGATTTATTGGTGCAAAAGAACAATTATCCATCAAGAATTTAATCTCTTCATTAAATGAATAGTTTTCTAGAGTAATTTAGTTCTTTATGATTTAATATAATAAATTGATTAATTTTTTTAATTATTTAATTTATCTTGCTTTATATGTTTATAACTTGAAAAAATGCATCGACTTCTTTTTTTTTTTTTTGTTTTTGTGATTAAGGAATGCATTTGTTTCGTTATAATAAGCATGAACGATAATGCAACATTATATCATTTTAATATTATTTTTATCACTTTATTTGAAGCATCAAGAGAAAAAAGAAAGATAAAATATCGAAAGAGAAATAAACAATATGATGATGCATGCATCGTTTGAAAGAATTATTTAAATGGGGGTATTTTGCTTTGACTTCAATTCATTCAATTCATCGGTTCACTCGATTTGAAAAAAAAAGAACCTATTATTTTCAAAAGATAAAAACTTCATCTTAAACTCTTTGAACGATGAATCAATTTGTAACATTCTTTATTTTTCTTTTTCTCGTCACTTGTTCCTTTAATTATGAACAATTTTTAACAACACCAACTCTTTTATACACAAATAAACAATCGTTAAATGCTGCAAATGAAGAAGCAAATTTAAATCAATTCGACATTTCAACTACGAATGAAAATTAATCTGCTAATTCTTATAATTCTGACCATGCGAATAATTTAGTTGTTTCCAAACGTAATATTATTCCTAACTACAACATTGAAAAAAAAACGCGACGATCAAGATCTAGTTGAGATCGAGAAGAAATTTGTTGAGATTCCTACATTAGGATTATTTGAAACCGGTACACCAATTACACCTAACATGACTTCTAGCAGTGCAAATGGTTTGGTTGCTGGTCGTGTGGTTCTTTTGCTAGTGCTAATGCATTTGGTTTTTAAAAACTTAAATACGTACATATTGATATTTTATCTATATTTTATTTTTATTATACTTTTATTTCATTTTGTATCGTATTTTCTTTCTTTCTTATTAAATAAATTATATTAAACAAATAAAAAATATTTAGTTTTTTTCGTTTTACATTTTTTTTTTTTTTGTAAGTTGAATGATTATTCAATTGATGAAACTTCCCAATCATTGATAATGTAGATGAAATAAAAATACTCGTCAATTATGATATTTTATGAGTCTTTTATCTTTTATCTCTTTTGCAGATTATAATAAATAGAAACGTTGTAAACATGTTGCGAGTAAATAAAAAAAAGTAACGGGTAAAAAAAAACATAAGGAGATTTTGAATTGATTGATATATAAATCTAACGTTGTTAATAAATTAATTCAGATCGAATAATAAATGCAATACTACTGTATATTAATATTACACACGAAATATTTATGACAACTGTCAGAAATATAAAAAGAATTGAGAAACAATAAATTAAATTAATTAAATTAGTAAATCTACAGTATATCAGACCATCTTCATCACAGTTACAACCATCGCCGGAGCCACAACCAGCTGTCCAGCTCCACCATCACAGCGTTTCATGAGACCAACTATTAATGAAAATGTTGTTAAATGTTATTAAATGCAGATAAAAATTATAAATAATTTCTAATTTTCTTACCTCAATGCGCGAACTGTCATGACAAGAACGCAAGAATAAAAGCGATAAACCAGAATAAATATTTCACTGTAAAGTATTATTAGATTTTAGAGATATTGATATTTGAATTTTCCTTTTTTTGTTAATCAGTCTATTACCGTATTTACAATTATAATTATCTTTTACTGTTAATATCTGAAGTTTTAGCGGACAAATAATTTAATAGCTTTTAACCGTTTATAAATATTTAACAAACTTTTATTAGCATCGATATGCAAATACGCCTAGGGTGTTTCAGGAGGACCGGCCCAAATTATTCCTGATCATTACCACTTGGCGTTAGTTAATCAGAAAAAAGAAATATCTATATGATCTATCGAAATTTACAAGAATTCACAGGGTCTAATCCAAATGAAGTGATATAAAAGTTTGTAAAGATAACAAGATAACAGAGCAATTTTAGCGGTGAGGTCTTTTACTAATGGAATGAAAGAAAGTTAAGAATTGTAGTATTCTAACATATTTTCCCAATAATATATCTGATACCTCTACCTTATCCTCCCATGAGTTTTATCTTTCTTTTTTTGCTAAAGTTTTTTTATACGGTAATATTGAAAAAACGTTCTATACAGTAGTACATCGCTAAATATTGAAATAAAAGTTCTAAAAGTTTATAGGAATTTGAATTGTTTTTGATTTATCAACGAAATTATAAATTTATTAATTTCCTCATATAATCCCAACTTCAATTAAATGAGATTATTATCATCGCATATGATAGCCCATAAAATTTATAGTAACGAAATTAAGTATTTAATAATTCTATCTAAAATTTCATAATTATCACAACAAATCCATATGTTCTAGTCCACGAAATTGATAATGCTAAAATATTTTTTTTTTATTTGATCGAATGTTGACGATTCTGCATAAATGGTTCTTTTTTTTTTTATAAAAATGTTTGATTTCAGTTAAACGTCCATTCAATGAAACATCCCTTCGGTGAAATGGCTTCAGCGAAATGAATTTCGGCAAAATGTACCGTAAATCTTTGACAAAAGATATTATAATTCGTGACCGATTCAAAAATACTTTAAGAAAAAAATACTTTAAAAAAACAGAAATTATTCACCAGAACATACATTGTTTTAAATTTATTGGTTGAGCTAGTAGAAATTATATTATTAAATACTGCTGAATTTGGTCAATTATCTAAACCAGCACTTATATATACATGAAAATTTGAAAATGGTACAGTGTCATTCTAGCACTATTTCTAGTTGCAAAATAACTTAAACCAATTAGAGAATTTGTTACCGAACGTCAAAAAATTGTAAATTAGGTATGGATTTTAGCAGATATTATAGAAATTATCCTATCAAAATGAATAGAATTCGGGAGAAACAATTTAGGACGAAACAGTATACATATTATTGAGGGTGATGGGAAAATGGTTGCTCTGGTAGATGTATTTTCCGCAATTATAGTTGAGACGTCAGGATGGAACTACTGTAATTGTAAAAAAATAAAAATAGAAAATTCTAAAATCTTTATATTAATTAAAAAATTTATTTTGTATATATTAAAATATTTAAATCAAATCACGAAAATAAAAAGTATCTTCAACATTTTAAAATAAATAAATAGTATGTTACAAAATAATAGTAAATTGCGTACGTATTAAAAAATTAGTATAACATTATAAAAAAGTATTATTAAAACAAAAATAAGCTTCGCCTAATTGTAATGGATTTTGAGGTGACAAGACACGTGAATAAAAAATAGTAATCACGATTCGAGATTACTACTCGCATTTAGTTGAGAACCAATATAGCATCTAGTGAATATTAAGAAATATAGTAATCTAGAAATCGAAGCCGGAATAAATTTACAAAGCCACATGCGCATTTAACCGATAAAAATGATTTATATACGGCAAACTGAAAGCCCGTTGAAGCTTAGAAGTATAATAATTTTATTAATATCGTAATGGAGATCAAAATCAGGTTCAATTAACAAAGCCGCATGCGCATTTAGCTGAGAGATTTTGGCCCGTCGTTCTATTTCACATGACTTACCATAGTTATTCATCACATGATTAACTTAATATGATATGACGTTGTGCTGCAGTACAACTGTAGTATTGTAGATAATTTCTTTGATTATGTGCAGATTTGTAAAAGTATCGGTATAAATCAAGATAAAGCTTTCTGTAATAGCTTAACAATAACGACACAATAACAACAGATAATTACATATTATTTATAATCTTTCAATTGAAAGTATGATCATCTACAACATATTATATAAAATTTAAAAATAAAATTTCAAAATTTCGGAACAATATTTAAATAAATAAAATTTAATAATAGTAAATATGACAAATACACTCTTTTCTTGAAATAAATATCATTTTTGATCCTAAAAAAAAAAGGGACGGAATACCAATTCCGAAACAAAATAATAATGCATGGATTCGTAATTTCTAAAATATTACATATTTTAATGAACTGCTTCATAGAGTAATTTTCTCATTCTACGGAATTTCATTGTCCGATAATTACATATATTTGGAAAAAGTCCCTGTATATTTATGATCAGCAACAAAAATCGTTATTGTTCTTTAGTAAATTATTTTATTCGTTAATTGTCTTGCAGGAGAATAATGATATTTATGGTAAAAGATATACGTGCATGACGGTCAAATATTTTCTTATAAAAAAGCTTTGAAAATATTCTAGCAAGATTCAAAATATTCTTATATTTTTATTTACAAAAATTATTTAATTGCAAATCATAAATTATTATATCCTATTATTTATTAATTATAAACATTATTATTATTAATCATATAAAAGTAATAAAATCTTTAAACGAAATAAATCACCTTTTATTTTCGTTATAAAAAATTCACATTTAAAATAATGATTAAATTCAAAATGAAATCATTTGATTTAATCTATAACATATTCTAAATATTTAAAATCTTAATAATGGAAAACACTAATCTATCTCTTTAATAGAGATTATTTTTGTATCCAATATCCATAATCATTATCCTTAAAATAATGATTCCTGGTAATAATAATAATAACATCCCTACTACATAGAAATAAATTTTATGGATCCAATAAAATTTATTTTTCATTGATAAAATTCTGGCCTACTTTAAATTCGGTCTCAAATGATTGGTCGTTTAATGGACTTAATCATTTATTGATGGATATCTGGAAAAGACGGCTTTATTAATGACCTAGTAGGGATTTAATCTAAACTTACCGTCGAACAGTTGGGATCTTTAAGACGATTTTATTCTCAATGAAGATGGATAATCGGATACTATATTTGAATTTTGCTAATGGATTATTGGATACTATATTTGAATTTTGCTAATGGATAATTGGATACTATATTTGAATTTTGCTAATGGATAATTGGATACTATATTTGAATTTGTTCCTTAAAAAGTGTTACGACTATATACAACTTCATACTTATGTATTTACAAAATATTGTATATTTAAATAATTTTTGTTTTCGTCTCGTAATTTATAATAAAAAATTGTTCTAAAATTAAATTCGTCTCAAATCAGAAAAGATTTACAATTGTGAAAGTCAGTCATGGGTTAGTTGATAGTACCGTTGTACTGTAGTACAACCTAATAAATGTTGCGCGTTTATTTAGAACACAGCCAACTTCTATCTTATCGACTAACAAATCAGTAACACCGATATCCAAGATAATCTATGCAGAAAATTGCATTTAATTCACACGTTTTTTTTTTTGCCGCACGGCGAAACAACAATCCTAAAATTAAAAAAGTTTATTCTAGAGGTAAATACTTTTAAAGGTCATTTTTGTTTTTAACGTATATAAATTTTTTTTTTTTTAAAAAAAAAAACCTATTTTTAGATTAATTATTATAGTGAAATAAATTCCTGTAAAAATATTATTCATTTTTACGATATTATAAGAGGTAAAATATTTTGGATATACAGAATTATATATGTATTTAGCTACCTTTGTGAGACCTAAAATAATTTTTTTTTTTCGTTAGTATTGAAATACGTTGATAGCTTAGCGGTACTCTTGAACTTACTTGAGAAGATAAAATCAATATGGCAATTCAATCTTCTCATACTGTATTAACCCTATATAATGAAGGAATAGTGCATCGTGACTTGGTAAATTCATTAGTTTTATTTGTTTTATATTCTTATTTTTCTTATTTTGTCTTGTAATTTTAATATGTGTTATTTATTCATTTTAATAATAGCACTCCAAGAATATTTGTCATAAAAATATTAAATTGACAAATCTTGGTTCGTCCAGGGGTTGTTCACTCAGATATTTTCCCTATATCGATACCCCGGTCGGTGTACTACTATGGGAAATATCTAGTGGGATTCCCTCAAACCAAGAAATATTATTTACATCGGGTTGTTCCTGATACACCTGAAGAATATGCAAAAATTTATACTGGTAAATATAATCTAATTTTAATTATAATAATTTAAAAATTCGTCCGTTAATTCGCTAATTCTGTTTATTATTTATTTTATCTAGAGTTGTCTGTATTCCTCTTGAGAACGATTCTACGCCTAACTGCGAATGTCGGTTGGAAATTCAATCAAATGTTCATGGCGTCCAATGTCCACGAATAATAGTTAAATGAAATAATTGATAGATTAGAATGAGTTTATTTATTACAAATTTATTACAAGTTTTATAATAAAGATTTTTTTTTTTTTTTTAATTAAAAATATTGAAATATTTTAAAATATTTTGATCAACAATTTATGAAATTCTACATAACGTGGTAGTGACGGCGCATGCCTCTAGTTTACCCCAGTGCTTTAACCGGCACGTCGGATAACTTCACCATATGGTTAAATGTGGATTTCTTTTCACTTGAATACACGGTAATTTCAATTATCAGCTACTATATAATCTAAATTACATCATTTAGGATTTCTCACGGATATTCCTTTCTTGTCATTACCGATATCGGTTTGAAATAACGAGGGTGACTTTTAATTTGGTTTTGAGATTTCAAATTTATTTTTAGCTCGGGGGTCAATAAGTTTATTTTACAAGGGGTTTTGGACTTTTGATTCCTGAGACCGCATTGCATTTGATTCCTCAGAGTGATTAAAAATATATCGAGTTTCAATCTGATGATAATGGAAATATTATTTCTTTTCAAGAAAAAAAAATTTAAGGAAACAGTTAAAGATCGGTTTTGGTCACAATCCCTTGCGTTGGCTTAGAGCAATCTGATTTTAATAAGCCCTTAAGATGGGCAACTGTCTCGCACATCATCACTAATTTCTTGAGAAATGAACTTGTATCAGATCCTGAGATCGGTTAGGCATAGAAGTGGCTCAAGCAAGGATATTATTTTGCCACAATGCCTTTTCAAATATTTTATGATATTCATTATTCTTTTTTTTTTTTTTTTTTTTAAAAAAAAAAAATACATTAAAATAAATGTATTGCAAAAAAATAAATTATTTAAAATACAGTATACTTATGTAATATATAAGATATAAAAGAAAAAAAGAATTAAAGTTAATAAAGTATAAATTTAATAGATTTTATTATTATATTATATTATCGAATATCAATCAATATTATCAGTTTGTGGTCGATCTTATAACGCAGAAGAGTTCTCTGTAAAATATGTCAACTAAAGAGATATTTCGAATTATCATGTAGTTCTTCAAATGTCAATTCGCAGCAATGGAATACTCGGTAAGCTTTTCATAATTAAAGAACGCGATTCACGAAAAGTAAAAGAATTCTAGTAATGAACTGTTAACAGTTTTATTTTTTAAACCCTTTCACAAATTGATATATTAAATCAATTTATTTCACTAAATACGTTATTATTATAGAATAATATTACCAATATTGGAATAAAGATAAGACTTATCGTATCGCTTTTTATGTAGAAATACGTTGCAAATCAATGAATGCATCTATCGAACTTAAAATAGGAATAGAAAATTTTATTTCCCATAAATGTATTGTTTGATAGATCTACGTCAATATCATCATTTGAGGAAAATTCATCTACAAAGCTAATGAGAAAATATTACTAATGCGTCGAGTAAATAATTGTATCAGATTGTTTTAAAAATAGCCGGTCAAAACTCATGACATAATTTCATGATCTTTGGATGATATTTTCGTTTTACAACAAGGTATGGGAAAAGAGATTCCACAAGTTTTTTCCATACTTAACAAAAAGAACAATAGAATTGTTTGAGTGCATAATGCAATTATTGCATGTAGCTTATGTAGGCAATAAATTTCTGTAAAAGGTTATTGAAATAAGGGATTAATAAAACTATATTTAAAATACAATAATAATAATGTTTGATTTCAATGGCGTAAACATATGTGAAATATGCAAAGAATTATGTTGCATAATTTTTTATAATGAATTATGAGAAAATTTTATGGTTTATTTAACTATAAATGAATTAAATTAATATTTTATTTTTGGAAACTTCATGAATGTTGGCTGGTCATTTATCATTTTTGTTTAGATATGATCCTTTTTTTGAAAATAAAGCAAATCTTAATTAATCTAAATAAAGTATCTTATCAAAGAAAGAATGTTAATAATAACAAATTTAGTTAATTTTTTTATCAAAAAAAGAAGGGGTTATACAATTATAATTTCTTTTAAAAAAAGAATAGAATCGGTTCTATTATTACTTCTGTTATTGTACTGTTAATTTTTTGCGAAATCGAACATTAAAGTATATGCGTACCTGCCGGAATTTTCTGTCAAAGGTCGATCTTCACGAACCGTATAAAAACCACATCATCTCGAACTTCATAAAAAATCTCAAAAAAGTTCATCATACAACATTTTATATCGGCCGAAATGCAGGTTCATTCTCATAATAAATTTTTTCAAAATTCAAATAAAAGTCACTTACTGACACTCGTACCCACGCAAAAGTTCTCAGATGCTAAAATTGACACAAATTCACAGATTGATGAACTTTTATTAAACATTAAAACATTTCCGACTTGTAATATTGGCACAAATTGGTTAACTTTATCAAGAATTTTAATCAATTATTACAAATTGTCAATTTTCATTTTGTAATATTGGCACAAATTAGTTTAAATTTATTTTTAAATAATAATTATCATCATATAGAATAGTTTATAAACGTTCCGAATTCAATTCCTTTAAATTATTAGAGAATAATAATAGCTCAATTGTTAAATGACAATATTTGTTATATAGTTTGATCTTTTTAATACGGTCAACCTCCCATACAGTCACGCATGATACGTGTGACTATATGGGAGGTTGACTGTATTGATCCTATAAATTTTGTTATCAATAAAAACTTATTTTAAATTTGAGCATTATTTTTGCCAACTATATTTTCACACGTGACAACCTTTCATCCGATGAATGAAAGAAATACAGTGTATATTCTAAAATTGAACGGTCAATTTATAAATACTTTCGTTTAATAATCAATTGAAAAAAGTCATGAATTAATCCTTCGTAAATCCTTCACCTATAAATGAGTTGATTTGACATCTAATTCTCTAAGAGTATTTCTCTTCCCATTCACATGATCTCGTTTCTAAATTAACCATTTAAATAGATGCTTCTTACTTAATAACGATTTATAAAAAAAAATTAATCGATTAAAATTGTTCGATGAATTGTCAAAAAAAGGGAACAATTATCATTCACATTAGTATGCTTTGTCCAAGAGTTCGTCTAAGATTTATATTTTTTTCAACAACAAAATAAATACACCTTGAACAACTTACATCATATCTAGAAGGACGCAACATTTTGGACCTGAATTACATTCTCTTATTATCCAACTTCATTTTTAACCCTGATGATTTCTACTACATTTTTCGGTCAGCATTCAATTCAGCATATACAAAATTCGAAGCCCATATTCCACAACATTTAACACATGCTCTATTCCACACTTCTTGTATTTTTGATCCTTTATCCAGAGTGTTAAGAAAAAATTCGGTTGATACATTTCTTTAAATTTCTCGTTAACTAGTGACTCAAATTTTTTTTTATTTTGTAGAATGAACCTACATCACAGTTTTTGTCTTTTTTTTTAAAAAATTAGCTACATAAGTTAGTTTATAAAAATTTTATAATGATTTTTATTTATTTATTATGATAATTAATAGGCTTTCATATAAACTTAGTTTATTGAATTATATTACATAACGATGATTTGGATATTCAGCTTTTTCTAACCGCAACTTTTTTTTTTATCATCTTGTCTGTATATTAAGGGGAATTCAAACAGGAAATATATCACGCAATGGGCCATTTATTGCGAGTCCGTAAATGAAATAATTGAAGACACATTGATCTTAATTCATACTGGTTAGAAGAAATTTACCAATTTTTTCAAATATAGCTAGCTATTTGGCTTCCAATTCTAGCTGTAATATAGAGCGTAGCTTCCTATTTATTTTAATCTTTTAAATAATGATCGTCAAAACCTTCAGTTCTTATCGTTAAAGCAACTAATCATGATGTATTTTAATGGAGAGGGTAAATTTTTTATTTTGAACATGGTCATCACATAACCACATGCAGGCCCATCGTGGTGTCACTGAGTACGGTATTACGGTAATACATGTAACATACATTATTGTATGGCAGGTTGCATAACATTACTTATGGGTTACATTAACTCTGAAAATTGTATAAATACGACCGAATTGAAAATTTTATAATTTTTTGCTCGTTCTGGTCTATAAAGTTAAAGATTCGACATTTGCTTTAATTTAACTCGCAGGTTCTAAAAACTTGAACTATAATTTGTTCCACTTCAAGTCTTCAATACTACTTCAACTCATCGATTTCACATAAAAAACGTTTATATATTCGCTTTTCATTTTTATCCGGTCAAAACATCATCGAATACTGCGCCACAAAAATGGTTTTTTTTTTATCGCAGAGGGGGGTTTTTATAGGAAGTGAGTCAAATAACATACATATTACTAAAAAAACACATACATACAACCAAACACAAACGCCAATATGACATCATTATAGTTACGCATTGGAGATCATTACGCCGATAAGATAAAGATATTATTAGACGGTGGGAAAATCTATTGCTATGGCTCTCAAGATTTTAAGATTCTTCGGGAAACTATCTGTTTTGGAGGATCTGCTTCGGTTTATGCCGCAAAGTGGAAGAATACATCAACAATATATGCGATTAAAAAATTTGTCGATAATAAAGAGGTATGTTTACTGATTGCATTTTTCGTTATATAAAATAAAAATATTAAAGGTCCACTTTCTTTCTAGATTGATTTAACGAATATAGCTAATTCCCATAAAAATATAATACAATTTCATGGAATTACGAAATTCGATGGTAAAATAACAATTATATATTAGAGATATGATATTTTTTTTTTTTTTTTGAATGCCTTATTGAACCGTTTTAATTTTTATAGATGAAGAAAAATATTCTCTTGTTCTTGAATATGCGGATGGTGGAACACTGAGAGATTATTTAAGAAACGATACTATAACTTTTAAGTGGAAAGACCAATTAAAGTTTGCTAAAGAGATTGCAAGTGCGATTTTATGGTTACATGATGATAGGGGAATCGTACATGGGGATCTTGTAAGTATACTATTGTTTTATAATTTATTTATTTAAACTAGTTCACTACATCGTGTGACTAACACATTCTTCTTTAGCATCCCAATAATATCTTAATGCATCAGAATACGATTAAATTGGCAGATTTCGGCCGTTCATCTCTAAAAGAATCAGATTGTGATAATAATACTGAAGTATGGGGTGTAATGCCTTATGTGGATCCTAAAGCGTTTGATCAAGAGACTTCATACAAGATGAACGAGAAATCTGATATATATTGTTTGGGATTTTTATTCTGGGAGTTAACTAGCCGCAAGTCGCCTTTTGATGGTCTTAGAGATTGTGATATTACGTTGAAGATACTTAGTGGTGTGAGAGAAAACCCTGTTTCGAACACGAATGGTGAATTTATTAAGCTTTATCAAAGTAAGTATAAATTAATTGCGAAGCAATGAGTCCTTTGGTATTAATTCAATTTTTATTTTTCTTATCTTAATCTAATTTGAATAGAATGTTGGAAATACGAACCAGATGAACGACCAAATATTTCCCAAGTAAATTCAGAACTTCACAATATTGATTCTAATAACAATAATACATCCACTTTTCTTTACTCTAAAAAAAGCGAAGAAAGTAAAAGAACACATTCCTGTCAAATTGACTTTAACAAGATTTGTCAACAAGATTGATATACCCTTTTTTAGATTTTCGCTATTATTATAACAATTGTTTTTCCGTTCAAATAGAGTACCTGTTATTTTTTTTTTATCTTAATATTTAAACGAACATTTATTTCTTTGTAGAAAAAATAAAGCGAGATTTTTTTTTATTACGCAATTCTGAACTTATTATTTCGAGTGTCGATATTTGTGTAATGAAACTTTAACAAACATTGTAATTTAATATAACATTTACGTTATCTATTTAAGTTTTAAAAGGATGATATCAAATGTGTGTGGAAGAAAAGTCAAGACAATCAAGACAATTTACTGGTAGTCATAATCAAAGAATATAATATCATTGTTAATAAACGCAATGTAATTTTTACTCTGAGAATTGTGGCCTTCTTAATGGAAAAAAAAAATTAGAATTTTGTTTAAAAATAATCAGATATATCGCCGATCCATCAGATTCATTAATCAATTAAAAAAAAAAAATATATATATATTAAAATTTATCTATATAACAAAGTTCATAATATACGAGACACTCGATTTCTGTAAATTCCGTATAATTAGATCGGTCACGAGTTAGTGTCATTTTTGTTATTTACGAATTTCAAATTATTTGAATTTATAAAAAATTTGATGTGAAAAGAGATGTTTTTAATTTTTTTTTTTTGGAAAAAAGAATTTTGGGAACACTGGTATTTATAATTGATGTTTACAAACGCAAAACACGCACCGATCTGGAAATTTGATTATACGATCAATTCAAAATAATAATTTTGTCATAACAAAGGTTACACACAGCTAAAAACCCATCAAACATTATTAAAATATCCTAACTTGTCTTTTCAATATACAGTATCTATACAACCATAACCAATAAACGAAGAATGAATTAAAAAAAATTGATTATCAAAATTTAAAATATTTCTAAAAAAAAAAACTTACTTTTATTTGACGCAACGCCAGATTCATACAATATTATAACAATCATTAATCACATCAGAAAATAACGTTCATCGAGAGTTTAACTTATAATTCACATTCAGAAAATTGTGTACATAATATTTTTTTACTTTTACTATACGATTTATCAACTGATCATGTTAGATGCTTCATTATTTTATGTTTTCCTCAAGTAGCATATTAGATGAACAATAGAGAAATTTTTTATGAAATGTTGAAATGTCATGCTGGTTAATGTTTCCCGTTAACTGACCCTTATTAAATACGAAAAACCTTCTTTTATATCTCAGTGTGTAAAAAAAAAAAGTTAGAAGCCTTCTTCACTTTCTACCTCTATTTTCGCTCATAAGTCCCGCAATTAAAGTAGAAAGCGACAGTTGCGCTAATAATATTGAGTAAATTTTGCTTAAATAATTTAAAAAAAAATTTTAATATCATTGAAAATAATTTTATTACATATAAAAGCATAAATAAATGTTTAGAACTTATCCAAACGAACATCGATATCATATTTGCTAACAGTACCGTGGCTTGATATCCACTGCGGAATAAATATATGTAACTTGTCGCGTTTTTCATGAATAATATTAAGAATCATTTCTCCCCGCAACTGAAATATGATGATACTTTGGAATTTGATAAAATTTTCTTGTACTTAAAGTCATATGAGTTTATGAGGGCAGTAGATGCGGCAAGTGTCTCAATTTCATTTTGCTCCAGGAAAAAGGATTGTATCATTGTACTTATTATTAATCCTGTTATTGCAGCTTTCGTGGGTTTAATATTCAGAATCTTACTCCAGAGGAACAAGCAAGATTTTTGTGATATGGTATTCCAAGGACCCATTGATCATATACTAATATATCTGGAGAGACAAGGCTAGTCAAGACAAACTTACTTAGCGAACAAGACTACTTATGTCAATCCCATTTTTCTAATAATTGAATTTAATGTTATAATATTACATAATATAAATAAACAATTAAGACGGTAAACTCGATTTTGCTTTGCCCTACTTGCGCGCACTCTATCTGCAACGACGCCATTAGGCCAGTAAATCCTTCTAAAGATTTCAAAGGATAAAATAAAACGGATAGCGGGTGTTTCAAGGGAAGAATTTGCCCGCCCCCTAGACGTTTGCAAAAGCAATAATGGCAGTTCATTCCCGCTATCCCAGAAACTTGCTATTGTGCTAGCACTAAGTCCAATACCAATAAATTTCAATTTCATCACTATATTACAGTTGCAGAAGAATAAGGCAAATAGACGTAAGAAATCACGTGTAGTGAATACGTGAAATGAATCACATGCAGACTGCAGGATTTACCTTAAGAAATTGCGTCACTCCTCCATTCATTTTCAGCGTGCATTCTTTGAAGTCCATTATTTAACTCCAGGATCGTTCTTCCAAGTTCATTATCTTATTTACGAAAATAGAACAATGCACCTTCTAAAGCTGCATATGTAATTACGTTCTTTGAAAAAACCACTCTGGATCACGTCCATTGTTAAGATGCCTTGGGTAAGCATCTCACCTAATGCAACGACGGAAATGAAGAGTGAAATCGGAAAAATGTCACGTCTGTTCGTATTATCTGTAGTTTGTAAAATTGTTTCAAAAAGCAGTATGCAGGTTTATTGGAACTTTTTAGATAGTAACAGGTAAAGGATTTTATCTGCTGAAGGCAAGACCCTTTTATACTTTTTTTTTTATATTTCTTTATTGAACACCGTATGTAAGTCCTACATTGGACGAACATAACGAGCTTAGAAATACTTTCTATACAATAAAGCCACTGTTTCTCAAGTGGATCCTATAAACTAAAATAATAAAAATACGAACACGAAGACTATAATTAAAATATTTACTATTTATGTTTAATACGAGAAAATATGTCCTGCGCTATACATAAAATTATTACGCTTTTTCTGTTGGTTCTGGTTTGGAGAACTTTGTGAACCGGAAGAATTTTTGATATTGCGTTTATTATTTTCATTAATAGTTGGGATGCATTAACTACTAAATTGTTGTTTCTATTACTTGTTCAAATTCTGCGTTTAATTTTTTCACTTCGTTATATTTTAACACGGTAAGACGAAAACATGTGGTGTAGGATCAACCAACTTAGAGATGCGATCCGTGATCCGAGGTCCGTCCATCCATCCGGATTTGGATTGATCCGGATAGATTACGGATAATCCGTATTAATCCGATTATTAATTTTTAAATTTTTAATAAAAATTTTTAATAAATTGAAAAACAAATCTATATATAACTGTTACCGAACCAAATTACCAGAACCGAGCAGTTTTTTACCAAATTAATTAATAAAAAATTATTTATTAAAGTAACAAAAAAAAAAAAACGTTGCGAAGCGACTTTTTATATTAAATTGCCTATAAAAAAACGTATCGCAACGTTTTTAATTAAAATGATGATGATAAAGTAACGTTGCGAAACACCTGGACAAAAGTGTATTGACTTTCCCTACTCAAAACAACGATTCACTCAAAACCATACCTAGATCGCGTCTGTATTTACTTCCTCCGGTATTACCTTCAGCTGAAGGCAGATTAATCAATAAGAAATGGGCTTGCATTGTGAATGACAACAGGACGGATCCATCTCAAACACCTTCCACTTCTTTTTTAATCAAATTATCTGTAAAAAAGCGTTTCGCAACGTTTTTTCCTAATTTCGCAAAAAATAAGTTGCGAAACATTATTTTTATATTAAATTATCTTCGCAACTTTTTTTGTTAATTTCGCGAAAATATTAGCGAAACGTTTTTTTTATCAAATTACCGATAAATCGCAAACTAAAAAAATTTGCTTTTTTTAAAGCGAGTGTTTAATTTAAAAAATAAAACTGCTTTTTTTTAAAGCGTTTAATTTAAAAGGTAAAAGCGCTTTTTTTAAGTAAAGCGTTTAATTTAAAAGATAAAAACGCTTTTTTTAAGCGTTTAATTTAAAGAAGCTAAAAAACGTTAAATCTGTTTAAAAAAAGTCAAACGCTAAAAAAAAAGCGTTTTTTTTTTTTGTTAATCCGAAGGTTCAGAACATTACGTCGGAACTAATAGTGTTTTTTTTTCAATTTTACATCTAAGAACGCCGGAACTAATAGTTCTGGCACTTTTTTTCAATTTTACGTATATGAACGGCAGAGCTGATACGTTTTTTTTCAATTTTACGTAGTGAACGCCAGAATAATAGTTTATTCATTTGACCAATATGTTGGATCAACAGTCGGGTAGCCAACTAACACTGACCTGATCTGACCATGACATAACCCAATATTTTCTTTTTTTGTAAAAAAAAAATTCCAGATGATCTGGAATCTGACAGATGAATCCGGATTGATCCAAATCAGATCACGGATCGTAAAATCGCATCTTTAGTTGTAACTGCCTTCTGAAGGGAACTCTTTAGAACTGCAGCAGCTATAGGAATAGTCAGAATCATCGGCACCAATAATAACACCAGAATCTCAGCCTATGGTTGTAGATAGTAATTTATCAGCAACTGTCACTGAGTTTACTCCCAAAATGATAGTCAATCTGATAACTACACAGAATGTATCTGACAATCAGTCCCCTGTAGTAACACTTCCTTCTGAAACAACTAAAAAAGGAAAAGAGAAGACAGGGACGATTCACAAAATTACGTGCAATAACAATGTCATTCATGAGGCGCAGAAAAATTAACACCGCACCATAATGATCTATGACATACCCACCAAATAGTCCTCAAACAAAATACACACTGCCCTAGCGGACTGGGGATGAGTACTTAACATTTCCATAAAATCCAGCATAAATATTACACGATCAGAATGAATATTATTTTTACTCCAACCAAAGACACCGAATATGTTCTACAGCCCTAACATACACAATTGGACGAAATTTGGGTAAGATGGTTCCCGGTGAGTGGAAACTCATGCAAAGGAAGAGCAAAGAAATTTTTTAAGCTTTGTTCCGTTTTCCTCCCAACATTACTGAAGAAGCACTATATAGTAGCTTCGTTCCAGATGGCACCTCCCTTCTCCAGCATATGAGAGCATCAACATAGAAGGTCATCAAGGATAAAAATGGCCTAAAAGAACTTGTATTTTAAGTCATGCGAGCTCTCACCCTTTTTACAGAACATTATGGTAATATATGCTTAAAATGGTTTTTAAGAACCTTTTCAAAATGGTTTGAAATTTTATTATAAAAAGACTTTTTAAATTACTACGAACTTATCATAAAAGCCTTGTAATAATTTAATAGTTTTTTGCTAAGAAGGTCGAGAATAATTATTAGAATCCAAAATTATTTATATAAAGGTTAATAATTCTGGCGTTATCAGCAGATGTTTGTGTAGAAATGTAATGCATTACCTACATATAAACACTTAATATTTTAAGTTTGGTTATTATTATTAGGAAAGGACTCCACAACGAAGTTATTAACATGTCCAAGTTCGCGAAAATAATGAATGGAAGAAGAAGTTCTTTCCTTTTTTTTTTTGAATTAGGACGGGTTCGGTTTATTATTTTTAATAAAAGTGATATAAATCAACGAAAAAATTTAAAGAGTTGAGAAGTGTTTTTACTATTTATTTATTTTTTTTTTTTGTTCGTTATAAAAAAAAAAAAAAAGGAAACAATTTTTTTAAAATACTATTATTTCTATTATATGATTTTAATATGATCAACTAAAGAAAATTTTGGAAGAAAAATAAAATTGAAATTACGTTTATTTTTTTTCATAGTGAATCAAATATCAGAAAACATTACATTTTTTTTATATTGAAACATGAAAAAAAAAGAAAGTTTTAATTAATTTTGATAAGAATCGATGAGTAAGGGATTTACATACGCGATGCACATTACGCAATTAAGCATGTACGTGAAAATTTACATATTAGATCGGCAAACGGTATTTTTAACTTAATGCACAGTCTAGTATGTGACTGCGGATGATTCCAAAAAAGGAAATTACAACAATAAATGATCGGTAAGTGCATCGTCATAATTTCCTTTTTTTGACCAAGTATGAATACCATCTGCAGTCACATGCGATTGCACATTAAGATTATCTGATAAGAATTTTTCTTTTCAATTTATATTTTAAAATTAATTTAAAAATTTAATAAAATTGTCTTCAATAAATTATAGTTATGTAACTGGATTTAAATTTAAATAAAAGAGAATTGGATGTAAAGAATGCAAACGTTAAATCAACAATTAATTCACTTAAAGCTGCGCATACTCATTTTTAAAATTGTATTAATACAAAAAAAGAATTAAAATCATGCACATCAAGAGTATTACATGCATCGTTGTGCATGAAAATTTCATTTTGCCAATCGCTAAATCAGTGGCTTGTAATAAAGATTCGATTTGATTATCCAAATAAAATAATAAAAGTTGCGAGAAAACTAATTTAGAAAATTTGTGATGCACATTGGGATATGAATTCCGGTCGAAACAATTAAGGTTATGGAATATTCTCGGATAATCATTACAACTGCATGTGATTGTGCAAAAAGATTTATGAATTTTTCTTTTCACTTTATATTTTAAAATTAATTAAATTTAATAAAATTGTCTTCAATAAATTATTTTTAAAAATGGTGTTACCTGGTCCAATATAGTTATGTAACTGGATTTAAATAAAAGAGAATTAATGCAAACGCTAAATAAACAATTCACTTAGAGCTTCGCATACTCATTTTTAAAATTGTATTAATACAAAAAGAATATTAAATTATGTGCATCAGGCGTATTACATGCATCGTTGTGCATGAAAAACAATCACTAAATCAGTGACCTGTAATAAAGATTCAAATTTGATTATCAAATAAAATAATAAAAGCTGCGAGAAAACTAATTTAGAAAATTTGTGATTTAAATTCCGGTCAAAACAATTAAGGTAACTAATTTAGAAAATTTATGAATCATCATTTAAATTTAATTTGTATGCACATTGGGATTTAAATTCCGGTCAAAGCAATTAAGTTAACTAATTGAGAAATTTGTGAATCATTATTTAAAGTTGTATGCACATTTGGATTTAAATTCCGGTCAAAGCAATTAAGGTAACTAATTTAGAGAATCATCATCTAAAGTTGTATGCACATTGGGATTTAAATTCCGGTCGAAGCAAATTATTACTTAATTCAGCATTAAGTGCTTCCAATCTTCCAATGCATATCACTGCATACATGCGTATTTTAAGAGTTTATGCTTTCAACATATCTGATAACGGCAATAACTGAAAGTAATTATGTACTTCTGATCATATTGGTCATTTCATTATGAGATATGGTATAAAATAAATTCGAAGTTTTTAAACTTTTTTCAAAAAAAAAAAAAAAAAAAAAAATGTTTATTGATAAACTTGACTTTGGTAGGTTTAAAAAATATATGTAATTAACATATTTATTATTTTTAAGTTTTAATGCAATTTTGTGATTTCTATTAGGCGAATTACGTTCTGATGTGACTTGTTATAGTTTACCATATGGATTTTTGGGAATATTTTCCTGGGTTTTGACTACTTTGGTGATTATTTTAAAACATAAAGATATAAATTTTAATATTTTTTCATTGTTATGGGATAAAATATATGGTAATGGAGATGATAAATGGTTTGAACCAAATCCATTTGTGACGATTTTTTTAAGTATTATTACCGTAGGGCCAGTTATTTATACATGTGTTAAATGCCATGGAAATTGGGAAATTGCACTTATCGCATTTGGGCAATTAACACCATGGGCTTTTAGTATATTTAGTGATGGTATTAAAAATTTAATAGATAATAGAGGAGATCGTTGTAGACATTGTTGTTATGTATTTTTTGGTTCAATATTCTTTATATTATTATCAGTTTCTGGATGGTTGGGCATAACAGTATTGTTTATTCGTTTACAAATAGTTAAAAATAGAGATATTATCGCAACATTATATCTTTCATTATATATAGTTCCAGTAATTATAATAATTTGGTTGTTTATAGCATGTTGTTATAAGTGTTGTAAAGGTGATAAAAATGGTTATACATTTATTGTAGTGTTATCACTATATCTTATAGCATGTTTACATGTTATAGTAGTATTTGTATTTCTTTCTTTGGTTAATGGCCAATGGAGTGGAATTATTAGAGCTGGCGGTGGAATGATATCAACTATTGTTTTCCTTATTGGAAGATTTTTAACGGATCATTTTTTATATCGTTTTAGATGAAAAATTCTATTTACTGATGTAGAATTAGAATTTAGGAATAAATTGTCATAAAATTTACTAGTCCAAGCAGCAGTAGTTTGTTTAAAGTTTCAATTGATAACCAGTTTATGTAACTTCGTTATAATCTCTGAATTGTTTTAGGGCTTTGGCTGTAATTATTTTTTGCATTTAACCTTAAAAACAAGCGTTTCTTTAATATCCTTTTAAAAGTAGACATTATTAACAGCAAAAATATATTTAATTTTGCAAGACAAAAAAGATTTTCGAAGGTTGTAAAGTTAATTTTTCAGTTAGTTTTCCATAAAACGCGATTTTTGATTAAAGAGAGTTATTAGAGTTTATTTTTTAGGAACAACCTTACGAGATATTCCTATAAAAGAAATGTGTCCATCGCTCTAACTCTTAAGCCCGAACATTAGTATATTGATTTAGAACATTCTCATCGAACGTAATTTTTTTAAATACTGTAAATCATGTTTTTTGATTATCACAATTTCTACATCACTTACATGTCACTCACTCAATTCGTTCGTTATAAGGCAAGAATTTTAAAGAATTTAATTGGCAGATTCGTTATAATGAGAGTATATCGTATTTGATTGGTTAAAAGTCACGTGATTGGATATATCGCGGTTCTTTATATCGTGAGTCGACATAGTTATTACGTACAATATTGACTTAAAATATCAAATCAATTACTAAATTACTATTGTAGTATTCATAACAATTCTAAAGAATATTTTAGGACGATAATGTATTTAATACAGAAGTTCCTAAGTAAGTGAAAACGTCTACTTTTAGAGAGGAGCTGCTTTAAATCATTTAATTTGTTGTTTTGGTAACATTTTGGTGAAATTGAAATATTGCCTTCTTCAAGCTTTTTATGCCAACGGTCAACTTCTTCCATGAAGTTTCATAAAATATAATCAAAGGAAAATAATCCCTGTAATTATAAAAAATCAATTAATGAATCATGTTAAAATATTGGTATTTGAATTGTATTTTCTTAGCAAATTAATTTGTACATACTTATTTTGACGTTCAGATGGCGTCATTAAATTGAGTTCAATATTTACGATAACTTGTGCCAGTATCATGAATAAACATTATAAGTGCTACGTATTCATAAGCCGACCAGTAAGCATTAAGTAAATTAAAATATAGAGTAAGAGCTTTAAAACTTTGTGTCTCATCGGGATATAAATATAGTTAATCATCGTGATACAAATAAATCAGGTTATCATAAGATTTATGCATAGAAAATCTTTCGTAATTAACACGTTGGGCACATTGTACGGTTATACGCCAGATTTTCGGGTATGAATAAAAAAAAAAGAAGTTGATTTGAGCGTCTGAGAATTGATCACATGAGAATACATTATACAGAAACAATTTTTTTTTATCGATATGAAGTAAAGGTATAAGCTAAAATTTTTTAAAAAAAAATTGTTTGACGATTTTGTGATAAGATAATAATACCAAATACAAAAAATAAACTCATTTGTTATAACGTTAATATAATCAAAGATTCAGATTATTTAATTGCATAATATACGGACGTACTTTTTATTATAAAAATTAATTGCATCTTAATTTCCTACTTTTGAACTATTTTTAAAGGGTAATTACATTAACTAGTTTGTGGAGAATAAAATTGTTATTTGTTATTACATTATATTGCTTTTTTAGACGATATATTTTGATAAGTATTTTTATATATATTAGGGGATTATAGGAAAAAAAAAATATATAAAATGAATTAATTATGAAAGAACACTTGGTCTTATAAATGTCAACGATTGTTACGCTTGTTACGTGTAAAAAAAAACAAAAGAATCGATAACATAATTTAACATATTAACGCGTAAAAATAAAGCAAATTATTATGCTTATATTAAAAAAAAGCGGCTTCTTGTCGAAAGGATTTTCGTCTTGAAAAATTCATAAAATTATTATAGGACGTAACTTCATTTATCTAAAAAAAAAAAAAAAAAAATCACTTTTAATAAGATTTTCCTGATAATTTAAATACACCGTGGTTGATATATAACGTATATTTTATAACTTACTTGAATCAACTTGTACTCTAACGGTTTTTTTAATATTTTTCCTAGACGAATAGGAAATTTAATACTTCGTTTTTTAAATGATTCTCCATATTTCTATCTGAAAATAAATAAAAAAAAAAAAAAAATTTTTAACGATATTTTCCCATAATTTCTCATTCGTTGTTGGTCAGTACATACCATTGAATGTCTTTTTCGTATGGGAAGAATAATGGAAGACGGAAGTTATGAGAGATGAAGTTACGGAAAGGAATAGATAACGAAAGTTATGGAAGACGGAAAATTATGAAATAATTTAAGTTAATGACAGGATGAGTGATAAGAGTTTAATGACAGAAGAATTTTGAAAGAAAAATACGACGACGGAATATAGAGCTATATATATAATGCGCGAAATGAATTAACGCGTTTAATTTTAGATAATCAGTACGATCGTACGATCGTGAGAAATCGGGATTAATTGAAAAAAAACACGCCAACAAAGACACAAAAGGAACGCCAAGGGAAAATTTTTTTTTGCACGTTTTTTTGACATCATTTTTTCGAAAGACACATGTTCTTCAGCCTCACTATGAGATCATTAGAGATCATTAGACATCATTAGACATCACATGAATGCATATTTTTTTTAAAAAACACGCAAAAGGTTACCCAATTTGATTTGATTTGTATAACCTTACAATGTTTAAGTTGAACAATATTTTATTTTGGCGTAATACACTCACGTTTGAGATCTTGAAAATTTTTTTGATTTCACTGATTTTCTTATCCAAAAATCTTATGACAATCATGATTTGTTTATGACGAGATTATTACTAACTACATTTATTATTTACCGATTCGATGATCATGATCGACTTACAGTATAATATTACAAATGAAAAACCTCTGATTAAAAATCATTTTTTAATTTTTATTCAAGGCATCAAAATAGAAGTTGATCGTTTGGAAGGAACATTTATTTTTTAAATTTGAAAACAATGATTTTTTTGTTTCCTCAAAAGTCCTGGAAACGTAAAAAAAAAAAAAAATTACTAACGGGACAGATTTGTCAGTTTTTAACGAACAAAGGGGCTTAGGTTAAGCTAGGCTTGCATGTTCCAATTTTAGATTGTTTCCGTGCGAATCGTGTGAAAAATCTGTTGCAGTGAAAAAAAAAAATTTTTATATTAACGAAAATCAATGAAACTTGAACCATTTCAGGAAGTTTTAATCGGGAACTGATTGAGAAGGCAGATCCCTGTGGCACGGATAGGTGCACAGTCTGTGACCGACAAATAAATCCGGTTACTGAACTTAAATTTTGAATAAAAATAGAAATACATTTACGTGTAAAAATAATTATTTGGGAATAAATTCTCGTGGGATTTATTAGGATTAAAATTTAATACGAAACCAATAAGATTTAATGTTCGGGAGAATTTTTTTCCTACAAATTAACTGAATTAAGTCGATAATTAAATAACTCGGAAGTTGTGTAACTCTCTTTTATCGTTAATCTAGTGTTTGTGGAACACAGAATATACGTTGTCAACTGTAAACTATCCAGTATGATACTCTAGATTCTAGAGTACCCTTGAATTAGAATTTGGCGTTGTAATTCTTTTAGAAAAAAAAGTTAGAAACTTTCTACCTATATAATATTTGGTAATATCATACTGTAGTGAAACGATCCGTGGATGATAATCCGTACGGATAATGAAAATAATGCGTGAATAATCCGTGGTTTCCTCCTTTTTTATAAATGATTTTGCCACCATACTTTTAGATAAAAGTTTTCTTTATATGTAATTGGTTTCGCACTTTTTTAGCGAATTTTGTACTATCCATGTGATGTGCAGATCATTCGCAGTTAATTGGCAAGTTATCCGCGAATAATTTATTCGACCTTCTGCGGATATATAATAATTATACGGAACATTTTTTCAGCTCACGGATATTATTCGTGGATGGTCCGAATCGCTTAACTACTCTGATACTTTGTGGCAATCAGAATCTCGTAAAGGATTTAGGCATTTAATTCTCTTAATGAATCAATGAATGATAATTTTTTATAAGCATAAGTGGAACTGAAATCGTATCAACTGATTTACCGGTCACATAACGTTCGGCGATTACTTCAAAATTTCAATTTGGTAACTATCATTACAATATTTTTATATATAATTTAAAACGTTCGCCCAAACGTATTGAAAATTTTTTTTATATAAATAGATGGTAATTTCGTGCATTGATGATTGCGTAATAGTAAACTATGTCTTATTAATATTTCTTTTTTGCCCTAAGCCCATCCCAAATTAAACGATATCGAATTGCTTTGAAGATTATTTAAAGGAATAGCCGAGGCTAATAATTTATCGTATAAGGCTATTAGTGATGAAATAAAGTCATCAAACCATTCTATCAGTGAAACCACAGTATCGAAGTTTTATAATGGCAATTAGGAAAATTTATAGACGAATGGGAAAAGGATGGTCAAGGTGTGACTATTTTAATTAAATTGGATCCGAACGTAGCACAAGATAATGTTAATTATTCTTCGTATGCGAAAATGTCATAATACTGTTTTTGCATTGTTTCTTTCACCGAATAAAAAATTCCATTATTATGACGTACTTTGTTTTATTTCTTTTTTTGTTTATAAACTAAAGGAGATCACATTCTTCTAATACAAGGATATGTGTAGAATGACGATTCTTCTTTCTTGTGCAATCATAATTTGTAATAACGTAGACAAAAATGTCGAAACCAAGAATTCTATCATCACACCTTTTTTTTTGAAACATTTCGAAAAAAAAAGAAAACGCACTAGAACTCGTCGGTTCACTTGTTCTGTCTCCCTTGGATTGTATTCATTATTGTTCATTGTAGTTCTTTATCTCTCCAGTTTTATATTGAATCTAGGATAACACATGAAATCAAATTTTCCTTATTGCATAAACGGACAATATAAGTAACATTGTCTCAAAAGGCCTATTGTTTCGATTACATCTTATCGATTCCGCATTTTTCTTTGTTTCTCCCACATTTGAGCACGTTATTCTCTATTATTCATTAGAGAAGCAATGTTTAAAGACAACAGCAGTGATATAGTGGAGATGCAAAACGGAAAAAGGATACTATTGTTACGATCGAACAGTCACGTGATCGCTGATCATGTTGCGAATGTTGCGAATGTCACGAATGTTGCGAATGTCACGAATGTTATAAATGTTACGAATATTGCAAATGTTTGATATGTTATACATATGCAATATAACAAATATGTGAAATATATGAAATAAGTAGCATTTATGTGATATGTTAGATATGTCAAGTAAATTTAATGTAGTTGTTTTTTGTATAAATATAGGCGTTTTTAATCAATGTAAAAACAGATAATTTCGTTTTAAATAAAATAAAGCATTTATTTAATAAGTTATCTCGTTGTTAAAGTGTTAGTTTATTTGTAAATTGATACTTGCGTCTGAGTGTAATTGCTAGTGTGTGCATTACCTATTCGCAACCGATTAATTTACGCTTTTTTTGTTTAAGTTGATCGTGTAACCTTCGCAAATTGATCAACGGTGAACGTTTATTAGTAATTTATTATATTTTATTTCACTTCGCATTTACATTTAACTGCTACATATATACAACGCTTATTTTCATAAGCATAAAAGAACTGGCATTTACACTATCTCTAAACTGTTCGTAGATCGAAATGCCCAAGACTAAAAATAAAGATACTCGGAAAGATCTAAGAACGGATATAATTTTTCTGACTATCTACCTTCACGAGTTCTAGTTCCATTCGTGACTAACGAAAATTTTAATCATTATCAGTTATAGTTCAATAGACTCACTAACCAATTATATTTTTCGATCCGAGCAATCCGGACTAGAATTGATCCGGATAGGCAGATTATCCAATCCCCAGAAGTTTCGTATTGTAACTGCGCATTCAAATGTTGTACAGGGTGTTCTCATTTATTCCATTTTTGAAAATGTTTGGTGTACATAACTAATTAACGTGTAAGTTCATTCAGATCATAGTTCTCATTGATTCCATTTTTGAAAATGTTTTCATAAGATATTATTGTCAAGAGATTAATTTTAACTGAATTATACACGTACTGTGCATTCAATGTTTATAAAAAATATAAATTAAGGTTTATTATTACTGTAATTAAGTTCCGTGAGACAAAAATTGCTTTCTTGACCCGCCTCACTTAATCAACACTGCATTAATCATCGTTCTCTACTGGCCCCTTGCTATAAAATATTTATTTATATTATGCAGAAGGGTGTTGATTAGGTGAAAGTAATTTTTTGCGTCCGTGAGTGAATGTGATCGTGTAACATATTGATATGATTGCTCATTGAAATATGCTTTACATGCTTCTTTTATCGCCTGCGATAGAAATTTTGCTTACGAAAATCTCCGGGAATTTAAAATACTTGTAACAATATAAAAATTTAAAAACAAGTTTGCTGCTTTTTTCGGATTTAATTGCACAGTATGCTACCATTTGCTCTTTATATAAGCCTAAAAATTTCTGCGGAAAATTCCCGATTTGTTGTTTTTACATATTTTTTGTAGATTATCGTGGTTTGTCATACATTCCACTCAAAAATATGTTAAAAGGGATGTCAAACTCAACTTTCCCAACTCATTGGAAATTAACATAACATTCCAATATTGATAAGTAGTCGCAAAATTTTAGGTAATAAAGTGTACGTAAATAATGCAAAGAAAACATTCCTTTTAGATATCATGCTTTGATCACTACGTTATTCGTACTTACCATTTGCTATTCTTCAACTATTTTCATTGAAAAAATCATTAATAAATTCTTTTCAGTTTGACACCCCTTTGTCTCAGAAATCAGTATCAAGAGCTCAAGATATGCAAATGGATAGCAGAATCCCTGACGTGATACCAGAAACTACAACTGAGTATGACAATAGTAATGATTTGTGCAAATTTATTCCTGGACTTTATCGTTTGCTGGATTTGTGCAAAGATGAAGGTTCTAATGGACTCGGTAAAGAATCTAGTTTGAAGCTTTTATTATTATGCTGAGAAATATTATAATATCAATTTTAATTAACCTTTTGATTTAAAATAATCAAAAACTTTTAGTTGACAAGATAATTATATCTCAACAAGATGTTAAACGTCTTTGCAATAAGATCATGCCAAATAGTTTCAAGTCCATCTCGAAGATAAATTACGAAAAATTGAACTCACGATCAATCCGACTTGTTGGATGCTACGGTCGCAACGAACTAATTGCAAAGTTTTTATTCATTAAGAATATTATTAATCAGAAAAAGTAAGATTGTTTTCCCTTTAAATATTGTTTCTGATCATTTTTTTTAAATAGTTCTAAAAAAATGAATAAAAATGTTTCATTAGTTATGAATCAATGATTTTACGTTCATCATCTGCTGACACTTCCTCACGTGACTATACACCATCACTCCGACCAGGAATTTATCTTCAACAAGTTGATAAGACAAAAAATGTGAACCCTCTTTTTTTAGTTATACATTGGAGCGAAGATGGTTGTTATGATGATACTGCATCTTCATATAGAAAGAAGAATATGACAAATCTACATCGGTAATTATTTGGTTTATAACCTATTAAGTTACAATTGCTTATTTATCATCTAATTTTTATCTTTTTCAGATATCTTACAAAATTGACTGATCATCAAATATGTTTAATGAGTGAACGTGATCTTGAAAGCATAGATTGGCAAATAGCCCCAAATGAAGGCAGCGATGACGAAAGTGATGATGATGGGGAAGGTGGTGTATGTTATGATTTTGAAGTAAAAAAAAGTCAAGAGCAAAAGGAGGATTTTGAAATCTCCCCTGGATTTCAAGTAAGTTAGATGTGTATAATTCAACCTATTTTGATAGATAGATATATGATGTTTCAAGTACAATTTATATTTATATTGACTGAAATCACCCAACTCTTCATAAGATTATTATATCAGGATTGGTATCATGTCAAGCTCAAAAAAGTTATTTCACTAATATTCCATCGGATTCATCGGTTGTCGAATCCGTTTCGAATCAAACCTTCTTTACACGTGAAATACTTCCTGAAACCAAGATTGCTGAAAGCGGCACAATACCATTTAAATCAACCTCAGAATTTCGCGAATATTTCAGAAGCAAACTAGAAACTCAAAAATGTGCTCTAAGATTAGACACCAACTTAATAATGTCAAAACTTGAAGCAATTGTTAAAGATGGTTTAGACTTGAAAGAGATTCTTCAACCGTATTATGACGCTTTGATTAAACTTGAAAATGAGAAGACTATATCTAAAGAGCAAATAATTAAGCAAGATGCCTTACTTATAGAGAAGCTTGCATGGAAATGTCTTAGATTCAATTATGGGTAAATAATTCTTTAATTTTCTTTTATATTACAATAAACTATACTAAAAATGTGTTGATTTTAAGTGAATTTGAGGGCTCCCTGCGTGATGATGATAATAAAGGTAAGGTTTTCATGGGAGCATGACATTTAAAAAATTTTATCTGACTCTATTTAAATCTATTATTATAAAGATGCCATAGAAGAAGATGGTCAGTAAATATTGATGTTTATTATTCAGCTGCTATATACAGGCCCAACCCAATTTTAATTTAAATACCATTTCCTTTTCTAGAAATTCAATATATTCAGGATAAATATCCTAAAATTACATCAAAATTGGAAGATATTATCAATTATATTGAATATACGCCATGGGTAAACCTTAAGAGACGGTTTATTTTTGCAAGAAATTTCTGTGAAAAAAATGCTGAAAAAAATGCTGAAAATAAAACTCATGAAGCTTTGCTGGATCAGAAAAAACTTTTTTTAGAAATCTTTTTTGATAAAGAGGAAGTTCTTCGTAATCTTGTCGAAAAGTATAAGACCTCAAATTGGTGGATATCACCTATTCATTTTATTGTTCAAAAGATTAAGGATGAGGCCTCTGATATTCCTGACAGTAAATTTGTTGAATATACTCTTCAAGATGATACAATTGCTAATGCATTTTATGATGTATATGTTAATTGGCGAAAAGAGTGTTTTCCAGACAAAGTCAAGGGAATTTTATCAAATTCTTCAGTGTTTAATATACAACCTTCACGGAAATTAGATCTTGAGTTTGACTATAAGAAACGTGAACTTGAAATTTGCGAAAAAACTCGTATTTGTTCTGAAATTAAAGATATGTATCCTGAAGGAGAACTTTTAATAGTAAAAGATATTGAAATAAAAGGTAAATTGTCCTTTATTTTTTCTCAATACACACACAAAGATCTCAAAGGAAAAATTTCGCATTTGAAGTTCCTTATAGTACGTATTTGGGCAAAACATCATATCGACTTTATAGAGAAACTGAAGCCATACGTTCAGCCCGGTTAAAATTTACCATATATGAAACAAAAATTAGCCAAGAAGATTCTTTGGAATTAGAAAAAGATGAATCCTTTATACCTACACCTTTATTACACGGTTTTGGTCGAAATCCGGGTGTTTCTTTTGAAATTGATCCTGAAAAATATGATTTCATGTTTGTATCTTTTCTCATTAAATCATATTTACTATACAATATTTGACAAATGTACAAATTAAATTGTTCCTATTTTCTCACAGCAACATATCACAATTTGATAAAAAATTTCTTGTGATCTTATGGAACAAAGAGAGCAATAAAATGGAATTTTATTTTGATACATTGAGACGTTTGCCTAAGATGATTGAGCAACAAATGGCAATCAAGAAATTAAATCCTGGACCTAGTTCGAAAATTGCTATTAACGATTCAAAGGGTTTAATTGCAATTTATAGTCCTGAAAAAGCTATGGTTTGTTATTATCTTTATATAATTATATGTAGTTATATTATGATCAAAATTTAACCCTTCTTTCTTTTATTATTTAAGCTTAATGTTCTAGGTTTTGATGATGAACAAACAAATCTTAATTTGCGATATAGGAATATTCAACTTTTGCAATATTATAATGACACTGTTCCCGAAATAGCTCATTTTCTTTTCATAAAAAATACAGAAGATATTTGTTTTGTTGAATACACTGGTAGAGCAAAGATATACAGTTTAATTAATGATAGCTTCCGTCCTGGGATTGCAGATTTCCCACCTTCAGCTACTAAGATCTTGAGCACCCCAGATGGTGCCTGCATTGTGGCTTTTACCGCAGAACAAGAAGAAACCGAGGATATTGAAATGCCAGACGCATCCATCTCAGACAGCGAGAATGAGGGTACAAGCAATGAAGAGCTTCGTGACAATACTGAAGAGGATGAAGAAAACGCATCAGAAAAAATAGACAATTCGAATTCTGACACCAACAATCTTAATAAAGAAGAGCCAAAAAAATCCGGATCAGATTTTGTTAACGCACATATTTATTTCGTCGAAGGCTTCAGCCAGAATGCTAAAAAAGTTATTGTAGTACCTTTTACAAAATCATCAATAGAGAACTTTCAATTTTCAGTCATTGATAAACGTCAAATTCATTTGATCACTCTATACAAACAAGAATTATTTCAATCATTAATGGTAAAAATAACTCATGCCAAAACTCAATACCGTTTCGAGCGACAGTCACAACATATGTCTTTAGGTCAAGTTAAAATCGAAACTAATAAATCATTAACAATTTTGGGAAAGGATACTATGTTCAATCGTGATTTCCGTGTTGGTGATTATTTAATTATTGGAGATGAGAAACGGCAAGTATCCGAAATTATTTATGATAATGTATTGAAGATTGTTAAGCCAAGCTTTGATCACATTAATGTTGGACAGTGGTTAAGTTTTGAGATTGAGCAAAGGAATACCAATAATGGTCTTATTGATGCTTACGCCATGGTCTTTACAAAGTATGCAACAACAACTCCTATCGGCCAAATTGATAACCCTTTAAAAGCAACTTTTGCGGCTGATATATCTGAGAACCCTGAAGTTGCAAATTATGAAACAAAAATTCAAAAGTATGTTACCAAAATGTTTGAAAAAGTTAAAAAAGAAACCAAAAAACCTTCTGGTCATTTGAAACATTTCAAAGCTGAATATACAATTTTTGAGAATCTTATCTTAAATGAAGAAAGCACCGAGTATCGATTTGGAGAGTAAATATTATGAATTCTATTATGTTTTTTATATTTGAAAACGACCATGTTTTTTTTTCTAATTCAGATATTAATTTATTAGGTGGATTATCCAGCTTTTCTGTTTAATTCCAATTCAAATTGCTATTGCCCGTGATAATGAATTTGTACCTTTACAAGATGGAGTGTTCTCACCTGAAATCGATCAACCTACCTTTGATGAAGGATATGGGTTAATTGGGAGTGTAAGCAAAGCTATATCTTTTGGGTGGTATGAAGCTATTTTCGAACATTATGCAGACCTAGAAGTTAAAGTGATATCTTCTATGGGCGAACAATCATGTGGCAAGTAAAATAATATAATTCTGTATATGAGTTTTCTAGCAATATTCCTAATTGACCGTATTTCATTAATAAAGGCAAGAGTTATTTGCTTAACCATTGTGTTGGATCTACCTTTGATGGATCTGCTATGGTAAACAAACCATTTTTAAATCATTTTAACATTTAAGCTAATTTAAACTGATTAACAATTAATTGTCCATCATCTAGCGATGCACAGAAGGAGTATGGATGTCAGTAGGTACGAATATATAAGACATAACAATTTTTTCATTACTCTCACTATAAATATTTAATATTATATTCATTTGATCGAAAGTGAAAACAAACGATATTCTTTATGTTGCCTTGGATTTTGAAGGTAATACAATTATCTTCATCATTATATTTGCAAATCTCTTATTAAACTTGATTATTTTACGTTAAATGTTGCAGGCTTAGCAAGTATTGAGAGAACTCCGCAAGAAGAGACTTTCATGCAGCTTCTCAACGCTGCCTTATCAAATCTTGTACTATTTAAAAGTCAATTCGCTGTTAGCCGGGACATTTCTTCAATGTTTCAACGTTTTCAAGATGGCACAAATTACTTTGGTGATGATCCGGATATATTTCAAGTAAATATCTGTCTCCAAGTTGTCAATAATAATTACCCGCTACTCATTCACTTTGTATTCACATATTTCTTAGGCTCGATTTTGTATCATTATTAAAGATGTGGCTAAAACTGATCGAGAAGATATCGTCGCTGAATTTCAATCTAAATTCTCTAAAATTGTGGATCGGGTACGGAACTCAGATATTTTATATTCTTTCAGAAAAAACCAGTGAACACAAATTAATTGGCTAATTTTGGAATTTAGGAAGAGGAGGATAACTTTATTACCAAATTGTACCGTAATAAAATGAGCATTGTTCCTTGGCCAGTGTTTAATGAAGCCGCATTTTATACGACCTTTAAGCAATTGAAGGTTAAATTGGATACCCAAGATTCTAAGTATAAGAATGCCAGAGCTTTTATTGAAAAAATTAAGGTAAAGATGCGATAATAATTTATCTTAATTACATTTATAAATTATAATTATTTAATATTAAATTCGATGATGCTAGGTCTTGATGACTAAGTTAAAGTTAGTAAATTTTTTTTACCGGTATCATTTTTTTTTATTTAAGATCCTAATTACATGTTTATTTTCACAGAGTGTGTGATTGGGGTAGTATCCAAGCAACTTTGGTCACAATGCGCGCATTAGAAATCAAGAAATTCCTCAATAACGTCATTTCTTATGGTTACGAGCAAAAAGATGATGATCCTTTTTCTGACTATGAAGCTTCATCGGAAAATGCGAGTACTAATATTGATGGAATTAAGCATCTTCGGGTGATTATTATTTATGATACTTTTACTTATAGCCAGGATTGTAAGTTATAATTTCATGTTTGGAATCAAATAGGGGCGTGATGACGGAACTTTAATACCTGATGATGTAATATCTCTCTCGGAGATCTTTGATGATATCAATGAATCAGTTAAATTGATGCCTGATACTGGACTTGTATTACTAAAGAATGGAGATGATTTTGTCAAACTTTCAAGTGGTAAAGTAGAATTTGGTATTACAAAACAAAAGTTTAATTTGAATTATTTGCAATTCATGAAGTTTTTTTTAATAGATTTGAAGAATTATTTTGAGGAAAATGTCCATATTCGAGGAGAAATACCAGATAGCCAATGGATTGAAAAATATGATAAGTTTTTAAAGTTCATTATAAAGAGGCGCATTGATCGTGCCCAACAATGGTTCAACAAAAACATCTCGAGATTTCCTAATGATCATAACGAGATCAAGATTACTCGTTATGCACTTGAGCAAGAGATAACCAAGCTAGACTTATTCTGGAATATTTGCCGACTCCAATGTAACGGCTGTGGCATGGCATGTCTCAAGACAAGTCGTCATGATGATAACGAAAAAGATACGGGACATGATTGTCTAACAGATCACTTATGTCATTTCCGTTGCTGCTTTGAAGAAGCTCATACCACTGGCACTTTACCGGAATGCTCACAATTCGCTGGTCACGAAGGAAGGCATGCTTGTGCTCAAAACCATGGTTGTGGGGAGCCTTGTATTTATTCGGGAAAACGAAATTGTCAAACCCGTTGTGCCAAAGAGGCGGGACATGAAAAAACTCTTGGGAGCGAAACTCATTTATGTGAGGCCAGCCGTCATTATTGTGGCGCACCATGCTCGTTAAAAGTAAACTTGCCGGGTGGTTCCTATGAATGCCGAAATAAGTGTATAGTAAGTATATAAATATTAAATATTTTTATTTGCCTGTTTTTTCAATATTAAATTTTTTTTTATACAATTTGAAGATTCCTTGTGAAGATGATCATACTGTTCATAAATGTCAAAACGAGGTATGCCCGATTGAATGCCCGCTCGAAGGGTGTCAACGAAGATGCGAAAGCGAAGAACATTTTCATGCTTTTGAGAAAGATGTGCAACATTTTTGCGGGTAAATAAATTCCATATTGTTTAAGGCTTGAATGTAAATAGTTTATTAATTACAAAATTTTAGAAACGAACATCAATGCCCAAAAGAATGTGAAGTAAGTGGGATCTGCAAAATTGTAACTGAACCCACTGCGATAGTTAAAGAACAAGCTGAATATGTTAACAAATTCGGCAGCTTTATGTTTACAAAGGTAATATTTTATGAAAATTAATTATATAAATCTTCATAAATTAATTTCTTTTAAATTTATAGTATTCTCAAACATTTCAAAGACTTCAATGCTGTAAAAAAATCCCTCCTTATAAATTTGATCATGAAGGCAAGCATGTTCACGAAGAAAAGAAAGCTCATGAATGTAATGCATTATGTCCTGATGATGAGGGTGAACATGTTAAAGAAGAAAATGACAAACAAAATTTTCATTATTGTGATGTCAAGTGCCCGAATTGTGCTTACTATGTAAGTAACCTTCATTATAACCATTTTAACAGTTGAATACGATGATATGAGCAAAAATAACATCTTTTGTTTTCAGTGCACACTGCCTTATGATCACGGTAAAATGCATAATACTGAACATTGTAAGTGATAAAATTATTTCAAAAAAAGACGCAATTCATAAGAAGTTCTAACAACTTTTGTTTTAATAGCCACTGTCCATGGAAATATGCTTTTGACTACCTTTACATGTGAAGAGGAGGAGTTCGAATTTGAAGGTCCAATTTAAATTCATATAGATTTCATTACATATGAAATAATAATGTATTTAATATTAATTCGTCGTATCTTATCATTATAGGACATCGTTTGAATGTGGGAGATCGTGGTGATTTTGTTCTTTGTCACAAAGTAGGTGTATCAATTTTTAATGATTGCATGTTTATAAACATAATTTATTAATCTAATTAATTTGTTTTTTTTTTTTAGCTATGTGAAAATATGGGTCGTCATCGTCATATTGATTTTTGTAAAGATCCTGGTGTCTGTGAGAGTGTGGGAGGATCTCGAAAGGAAGGAATATTAGAGCATATAAAAGGTAAGGGTAAATTATAATTATTTTGACAAGATTTCGACATGATTTTGATTTTTGAATTTTTTTAATACCAGCACATATCAGTCCTCAGCCAAACCGAAAAAAAGATTATATATCTCATCGTGTCTTTTGGGAGCGAACAATGTTTCAAGGTATTATTATACAAGATCAAATTTTTCTTATTGACTCAATAAATATGTTTAACTTCTATCCTTAGATCCTTATTCGAAAGAGGACCGTGAAAATTTCAAGAAGTGTGATCATGAATGCTCGGATGAGAAACACCATGGTGTGGATGAAATAACTGGCAAAGAACCTACCAAATCCTATTGTACTCAAGAAATTTTTCATGCTCCAGTTGATCCAAAAACATTTTCACTTGGGAAGACCGGTTACATATCAACTGATGGCCATCATTTTACTTGTGAAAATCCAACAACAAATGTTGGTAATTTCCATATTGTTTTTGTTGTTGATAGAAGTGGTTCTATGAATTGTGGTGATTGTGTGCCAATTTGTTCAAGTACAGCTACTTCAAGATTAAAATTGACACATAATAATCGACTTGGAGCTGTATATGATGCAGCTTACACCTTTATTGAAACCCGTCGTTCTTCACGAAAGGTAACGCCATCTGGGCAGATGGCTGTAGATCGAGATACTGTATCTATGGTTCTTTTTGATTATAATGCTTTGGTTGCTTTTGAGAATGAAAGTTTGTCAAACCCCGAACAATTACTAACAAAGATGATTGCATATACTCCTACTGGTGATAATTATTATCACGAGGGTATTAAAAAAGCTTCAGAAATTATTGACAAATATTATGATGCTTCAAAGTAAGTTCTTGAATTCATGTTTGCTTAAATTCTTGTTTTAAACAATTATTATAATAATATTATAATAGGACAAACGTAATCATATTTTTATCGGATGGTGAATATCATGCTCCGGAACCTGAATTACGTAGTCTTTGTCAAAGAGAAGCAAATAGAGGGTAATATTTTTAAGTTCCTATTTTAGAATCAACTTTAGAATTATTTGACTACTAAGTATTTTTTCTAAACTAGATCGCCAATCTACCTGTATACTATAATGTTTACCGGAGGTACTGGATATTCATATTATGGTCAATCACTTCAAACGATGGTTGATATTGTTAGTGAATACCTCCCCAAGACGAATGATAAAGACTCACTAAAATGTCAGTATGTTCTTGCAATTGATCAGATAAAGTTGACTGAACATTTTACCAAGGTGGCTGAAAGTTTACGAAAACATCGCCCAATGTTGATGCGTAAATAGAAATAGTAACATACTTGTAGTTTAATTTAAATTGACTTTATTAAGTAGTTTTTGTAATTACTTTTATTTAAGAGATCCAATTCAGATCTCTTGCCCAACTGATCCTTGTTTTCTTCTAATCTCTTAACTTTTAGCCATCAAAACTAAATGCAAATAACGTCAATAACTTACATTGTTGTTCTTGCTCAAAATATGCCAATTTGTTATTAAGAGCTAAATAATAAATATTGATATATGATAATTATATTTAAAGAAATAAAAGATTTAACATGAATAATAATGTATAACTCACAGGAAATATCTTTTAATCTACTATTTTCGAAGAAGATTACTTTTGCAACGAATCTCATTAGTTCAGTTAATCATAATTTACTTAAACAAATAACCAAAAAAAAAAAAAAAAAATTACTTAAACAAATAACATTACTCACGAATATCATCTTTAGATTTAAAACGCATTCAATTCATTATTTCTAATGTTAAAAAATATAGTTTGCCCGGCCAACGGCCAACGTAACCATATTCCTTTCTTCTGTACTCAAATTTATCAGTCATAATTTGTTCTTTATTTTTTTTTTCTCATCTTTAGGCACTTTACGAGATAAAATCTCTCGTCTTTCATCTTTATTATATTCAGAAGTAAAGTTTTCATATTTTTTTTAAATGGCATAATGTTGCTTTATTAGATACAAAATATTTGGGTTTAGATTAAAGAATATTTTCTTATACAAGAAATACATACTGCTTTTTTATTAACTTTAGGATTATCCAGTATACATAAATAAAAAATTCTGTTTAAAAATTGTATTTTTTTTATTTATTTTGGTTTATTAACTTCTAGTATATATAGTGAAAACTGAAAAAATTAAAATTGAGACAGAAAAATTGGAATATGAATATATGAAAAAGACATTAAAATCTTAAATTTATCTTGTATAAAACACTTACATAAAATAAAATGTTATTACTTATTTTTTTCTGAATTTAATAAACAAAATATGTTTATTAAGCCATCTTGGATATACATCTTCTAAAAGAATTATCATTAAGAAATATTTGTGCTGCAAAATAAATAGATCATCAAATGATAATAATATTATCACTAATTTAAAAATAACATATTTTATCCTGTAGCACGTGATTTTTTTATAATAAATGATGGTTATAACTAGGGGATAGATAAATATACGGGGGGGCCAACTCAAGATTACACAGACTGATCATCAATTTCCCAAACTGAAGTCATATATAAATTATTAATATTATTATATGATAATCATATATACGTAAAATATCAAGTGCTTCGATCTGTATAAAAATGAAATAATCGTAAGACAAGCAGATCATGCCATAAAAATACAATGCTCATCTACGCGTAAAGTGAATTTTATCGCTGTTGCACTTTTAGTTTTTAAGATAAACTTAATCAGCTACTTCATTTTAATAAAACCTTGAGATAAAGGTGGAAATGGTGAGCAAAAATGAAAATATAGCTGTTAATATTTTTTTTAAAATAAAAATATTAATAATTCTTGTATAATTAGAGTAAAAGAAAGAGGTCTTTTGAAACTACCGAAAGTGAATCTATAAAACTACAAAAAAATGTTGAAGCATTACAAGAACTTATACATATTCGGCCAGACCTTAAAGGAAAAAAAGTATATTTTTTTCCAAGATTGAATAAATATTTCGAAGGTATAATTTTCTATGATGCGAAAGAAAAAAAAGCCTATGTATATAGTGTTATTAATGATCTCAAATATGAAACATTTTCCCAATGGATGATTGGATTAAAAAACTGGGGATTATTTAAAGGTTATCAATCAGCTCTTGCAACTATTTTTTTGGAACCTAATCCTAATAGTCCACCAATTTCATCAATTTTGCGTGTTAATTCAAATTCATACTGGAAAATACATACTTATATAAACATTCAAGATATTGTTTCTTTAGTTCAAAAAGAAAGTTTAGGGGAAGGAAAATTTGTGGGAATTATTATGCAAGAGATTAGTGAAGGTCTCGAACTTCACTTTTTTGATGAAAAGAAAAAATTAAAAAAAAAGATGATAATTTCTGCTCGAGGTATTTTTCTTAGTTATAAAGTTTGGGTACTTGATCAAGTATTACAAGAAATAGATCTTCCTTTTCCTGTTAGAGCGATGAAAAGAACTCTTGATGAAATAAGCAACCTTATCCAATATATTGTTTCTTTAAAAATTTGTTACAGACAAAGTACTATTGGTATGTAATTACAATTAAATTATTGGTATATTAATATATTTTTTTCTCATTTAAAATATTTGATTTTAGGATTTGAAAATGTAATTCAAATACGAGAAAATCAACTGGTTGGCAACAATAAAGAGCATTGTCCTTTTGCTTTTTTAGAAAATAAAAATCTTCCAAATGAAGCATACCGACATGTTGATTGTAAATTTATAATAAAAGATGGAAATATATGCGAAAATTGTCAAAAGATTTACAAAACAATGCAACAAATTCATAGGAGATTTTTAGCAGATGTAAATTCTACAAAAACCGTACATGTTTCTAAGGAAATTCTTATAGAAAAAATTGAATGTCAAAAAAAGCTCATTAAAACAAAAAGTGTAACTATTGCAAATATAAGAAGTTGCTTGCAGAAAAAAATAGAAAAAGAAGAAGGGGAAATATCAGATGAAATATCAACAATTACTCATACTGTTATTAAAAGTATTGCAAATAAAAATATAGATATTTCAAATCTACATCCTATTTTTCAGGAACTTATTCGTATTCAAAGTGAAAATCCAAATGGAACAAGATACCATCCAATGTAAGATTTTAATTATTTTACTATTCTTTACAGAAACTTGGGGTTCTAAGGCGACATCGATTCGATATCGATTCGAGATATTCACGATATCGTAATTGAAAATCGAATCGACATAGTTAAGTTTGAACTTAAATATGCTGATTTGATGTTGATTCGATGTTGATTTGTGACGGCATCGAATCAACATCAAATCGACACACGATTCAATATATTAATGGCATCATAGTGATATCATTAAAAGTTTAAAAAATATTAGTTTGATATCAAAACTATATTGTACTAACATCAAATCGACATCTCAAAACTATTGTTTCAAATTTTAAATACCTACCCAATGTCAAATCGACATCAAATTAACACCTCAAGAATAGTGTTCAAATATTAAGGCATTTGCTCGACATCAAAACTATATTGTTCAAACGTTACGAGAACATCGCAGAAATTTTATTTAAATTTTAAAATACCTGCCCAACATCGTAACGACATCATACCGACATCAAATTAACATCTCAAAAATATTGTCCAAGTATTAAGACATTTGCTCGACATCAAAACTATATTGTCCAAACATTGAGACAACATCACAGAAATGTTATTTAAATTTTAAAATAGATACCTAACGTCGTAACTACATCATACCAACATCAAATCAACACCTCAAGAATATTAAGATATCTGCTCGACATCAAAACTATATTGTGCAAACATTGAAATAACATCGCAGAAATGTTATATAATTTTTAAAATAGATACCCAACGTCGTAACTACATCATACCAACATCAAATCAACACCCCAAGAATATTAAGATATCTGCTTGACATCAAAACTATATTGTGCAAACATTGAAATAACATCGCAGAAATGTTATTTAATTTTTAAAATATCTACTCAACGTCGTAACTACATCATACCAACATCAAATCAACACCTCAGGAATATTGTTTCAAATATTAAAATATCTGTTCGACACCAAACCTATATTGTGCGAACATTGAGACAACATCGCAGAAAAATTATTTCAAATTTAATATATCTACCCAATGTCGAAACTACATTGTACCAATATCAAATTAATATCTCAAGAATATAGTTTTTAAGTATTAAACGTCTGCTCGATATCAAAATTATATTGTGCAAACACTGAGACAATATCGCAAGGATATTATTTTCAAATTAAAATATCTATTAAATGTCGAAACTATATTGTACCAATATCTTGTTTTCAATATAAAAATTGTATTGTGTTGACGAATCGATAGTAATACGGTTTAATTAATACTTTTTGCTATAGAATAAATGTTATTATGAAAAATAAATATTACAAAGAATAAAATATTATGAAAAATAAAATATTATGAAAAATAAAATATTATGAAAAATAAAATATTATGAAAAATAAAATATTAAGAAGTACAAAGTATTATGAAGAATAAAATATATGGTAGATGCTAATAAATCGAAAGGACAACTTTAGGAACCATCGATAGTAAACTTCTATAATGTATCTGATATTGCAGTAGTATACTGCAAAGAAATCAAGAAAGCCCTACCAAACAGAATATTTGGAAAATGATGTTAATTATCGTCGCAATGTTTTAGCTTGCTAATTAATGATCCTGGAATTTTACCTATCACATCGTCTATATCACATCGGCATTAGAAACAATCATTCATCATCTTTCAATGACGTACCGTACCCACATTTTTGACTCCAATGACCGTTTCTCGTCTAATCAACTTCTTACTCACGTGGAACTAAATATAGTATTATTTTTGCCATTGACATCATAGAAATACCATATACAAAGCAATGTAGCAATTAATCATAATACATTAGCGTTTGACATACCTCATTGCCTATCTGGACCAAATATTTTTCTTATTTTACGTGGCGTTATCACAATTTCTTTTTCGCCTTTTTCGCAAAGAATTGGTCAGAAATTACGTACTAATCACATGTTTTAAAACACTCATCAATGACCATATGCACAAACTTGATTTGACCGTCGAGACCTTACCATGACTGATAATCATATTATATAAAGATCCTTGGTCACTTTAATCTATACTTTCGTGTAGAAGGATTTTAGCCAGGCTAGGGTCCGTGCGGTATCCAAGTTTTCACCGTAGTTATATTTTTTTCAACGTTTCTCTGTGTAATAGATAAAGAATTGTTTAATAAAATCAAGTTATGCTTCAAGTCTAGTCAGTGCCTTGGTATAACAAAGTCATGATTAATAATGACAACAGAAAACCTAATTTAATTCACAATAAACATCAGAAGCTACACCCTGTAACAATCTCTGACAAGTTTGCAAAAACAAAACGCAAAAAATATGATTACTGTGACCCGAATAAATTAAGACTTACCTGAATATAACAAACCTTTAGTTGTGTTATTGCCGAAATTCGTAATAAGCAAAATATATATAAAAAAAAAAATTCGAATCTGACATAAACAATCACTTACGTTCTTCATTGATGAAATGAAGATAGTTTTCTTTTTTGGTTGTAGCCATGCACTTCTAAATAACCTAGAAACAAAGTTCTTTTGGGCCCTTTCTGCACGTACCACTCGACGTGTCTTAGGACGTGTCAGAGCTTATGTAATTTGTTTCTTATTTGAATTGCCTCGAGATGGGTAATAAATTCAGACAGAAATGTAAAGACTAGAGAGAATAATATACAAATATGAAACAAGTTTCCTGAAGACAAAAAAGAAATAGTAAATCAAAGAAAACGCGTCTTTATGATTGTAAACTACGGAAGAGAAATTTTTATTTTTTGCGGAACTTGTTTATCTATTATATGCTACAATAACAGTCTTGATTGGACAATCAGGATGGTGACACATGATGGTTTAATTTCTTCTTCACGGATTCGCGGTCGTTTCGACAGATATTTAGATAAGCAGATCTCGTCTTCTTGTTCTCCCTAATGTGGCAAATGTGGAAAGAGATGGGTTTTATTTTACTTTAGGATTAGAAAGTTCAAATCATACGTTTTTATTAAAAAAAAACTAATTGTAATTAAGTATCGTCTCAAATATCATTAAAACATCGCTTCGATGTCATCACAATATCGATCAACCATATTTTTCTTTTTGTACTGCGAATATTGCAAAAATGAAAAAAAAAAATTATAATTGTTATTTATACTAACTGAATCGTTAGCAATAATTATATTGATACTATCAGTAGATAAAAAAAAAATAACGTTTTGTTTAAAAATATAAAACACATAGTAACTATGATATTGAATAAATACTACCACGAACGAAATTGTACAAAATAAACAAAAATTAATTATATTGCTTTAAAATAATAATTATTTTTGATCTAACTCTTATTTGTACTATTGTAATGATCTTGACATCCCGGATTGCAATTATGAATAAAATGTACTTTATTTACACTATCAATTGCACTGATCGGAAAAATGCTCCTCCATCTTTGACTTTCTATGGTTCGAAGGTAGTAGAGAGGGCATTCCAATACTGGATGTTCCCGATTATTATCTTCAAACCAATCTATGACTATGAAGGCATAATACTTCTCATTATTACCTTTATGTTTGAAGATTCCTCTGATGATAGCGTAAGATTCGTTAAAATCTTCATCATTAATCATAATAAAATCATTAAGGTGTAAGGTCACTTTTGCAAAGGTACCATTTTCCTCTTCAATTGTATATGATGCAAATTCATACCAGCTTATTGAATTACTGTATATGAATGCAGCGCCGCCTAATCTCATATCTTTGTATGATTCTGACAATTCGCTTTTGAAATTTAATATATTTTGGAGAAGATTATCCCGATTTTTCTTGGACATTCCTCTTTTTAAAGATATATTGGAAATAAATTCTACTGGTGATGTAACTAAATTTTTTAAAAAAGTTAATACTACTACAAATGCATATAAGAAAATTGAAACAAAATTCCTTTAAAACATCACCATTATCATCATTAGAAATTTGCTCTTCATTTGAGGATTTGTCTTCGGTAAGGTACCAGTCTGACAATAAATAACCTAAACTTGTAAAACTGGCACAAGGTCTTGTAAATCTTGGATCAATTCCACCATCGGATAAATGCCGAATTGCAAAGAGAGTATTATATCGTTTTATTAAGTCCAAATCTATATCTTTATGATTTGTATTTGGCACAATTCCTTTGAAAATGCGGTGAACCATTTCCTTAATTTCGACTTGAGTATTATTAAGAGTTCCAAAGGTTTGAGCATGCATTGAAAGGTGCATATTTATATGTAAATTTGGCAGATTAATAAAATCTGCAAAAACCTGTTAAAAAAAATATTGTTAGGATATTTAAGGATATTACTTTTCCAAAATAGTATTATATACCTTTGGAAGTATTATTAACTCATCTTGAAGACATTTTTGCAGGCTTTGATAACTTCCTGTTGTGAATTCACTACTGAAAACAGCTTTCATTGTCTTAGCAACATGTACCCAGCATGAAATAACACTCTTTGGTACAAGATCAATTCGGGCCACCCCAGTATTTTTCTTAATTGTTGCTGCTTCGCTTTCCTTTAAACTTGATGGCTTTAAAAAGATTTAGTAAACCAGCAAATTAATAAAGATATCATAATTGTTATACTTCAGCGCGAATTAAATTTTAGAATGATGAAAATTTCAGCAGCAAAGCCGAATCCAAATTAACATAACCATCCAAAATCCACTATCCAAAGCGTCCAGGTAGATACAAAATAAAAAAGATAAAAGAATATTAGCAAAGTTCACTAGAGTTCTTAAAAAGCCCGTTCCTCATACCCGTTCCTCACCTTATTCGTGAGACTCTAATTCCAAAAGTGGCGTTCTTATTCCAATTCCATTCTTCCTTAGTCTTAATAAAATTATTCGCCTTTTAAAAAGTTTTTTTAAAAAAATTTTGTTTTAAAACCGAATATATACTGTATATATATATAATATATAATTCGGCTAAGAACTGGAAAAGAAATAAAATAAAATAAACTAATAAATTTTGTTTATAAAAACCGAAAAAAAGATAATAAAATTTTGGTTATAAAAACCGATAAAAAATTTAAAAAACCGAAAAATAAAATAAAATAAAAAAAAAATTTAGTAACGATTGGGATCCAATCAAATTTGATCGTTGAAATTATTTCAACATTACGTATTACGTCAAAAAAAATGGCTATGCCGAAATTATTACGGCAGATTTTTACAGACGTAATGCCAAAAGTTTGAAACCGTAATTAATTCGCGCTGAAGTATAATAGTAAGAATACTATTTAAATGTTACCTTCAAAAAATGGTATAATATAAATGGCATTATCATTGCAAGTTGGAAATAATCCGACATCATAAAGCTGGCATGGTGACTAATCGGATTTGGTAGACGAGACCATTTTTTTGGTTTTTCGAATTCTTTCCAAACTTCTATAAAATCATCTTCACCTTCCCGTGAAAATAATTCACATGTCAACTTGAGAAGGCGTCCAATTTTTCCCGCGGTTGCATGATAGACATCCTGCGGAGTCTGTAAATGTCTATCCCTCTTTAAGTTATCCAAGATGCTAGGCTGCGGCCTCAGACCATATTGTGAACCGAGATGTTTTTTTGCTGACGTACCGTTTTCTCGTAATATTTCTTTAAATTGATTGTCAGTAACGTGATGATATCTCGATATTTTTTGTAGGTCTTGATTAAAATCAGTTAATGAATTATAAGATACCGAACAAGTGCGACAGCCCTTCATGGCATTGTGTCTTAATACCCCAGCCATATCATTTCCTTGGGGCAAATCAGCGGTCACAACACCCAAACCAGCTATCACCCAAGCATCTTGGCCATTTACTTTCATTAATTTTCCTTGTTCAAATTCTTTCATTTCAGAAATAAATGGCTGAATAAACTCATTAAAATTGCCACCGAATGGGACAAATCCAAGAACAAAATGGTTTTTAAGCAATTTTCTTTCATGAGAGGGCATATTTCCGAATTGCAAGTATATGCCTCCTAATGAATGATACACATTTCTATATGTACCAAAATCATCATAATACAAATCAATAAACAACTTATACACTGGCAAAGATGATGGTGGTAATCTTAATGTGATATAGTCAGAAGGATGTTGATATGAAAATATTACATCACGAATATGCCAACGGCTTTGGTATCTATATATTATCTCGGTAATTCGTAATGCGGTTTCAGGAACGTATTGATGCTGGTATACTATCATTACATTAGCTTTTTCAAGGACTTGGGAAATTGCAATCGTTTGATATGCCTCATCCTTCAGCCATACTTCACCAGCAATAGAACGTTCTTGCCTAACTCTCCCTTTAAAAATTTCAGGCAAATTATCATAACTTACAACTTCCTGAATTCTCAGCCGATATTCATTATTGGCATTTTTTAAAATTGCCCTCAACCTGCCAAGTTGCCGTTCATTATTATAATGATAATAAATAAACTCACCAGATTTATATATCACTATCATATTATAAACAAAATAATTAATATGATGGTAACAATACAGGGAATTGATAATATGATTATAAATACCTTCTAATATCTTTATTTGATCATCACCAAAAAGTGGTGATTCTCCCCACAATGTACCGTGCCAATGTTCTGATTTTGTTTCAGAATCAATTCCAGGACCAAAGTACATGCACCTAAGTATTGAGGGATTATTAAGGACATACCAAATAATGTCTCTGATAGAAAATTGGTATGCATTCTTTATTTCTTTAGAAATTGAAGGAGTTTTTTTTGATAAAATGGAGATAGGTTTTGCTGATATAGGAATAAGAGGAAGACGTTTTCTCCATTCTCGAAATCTTCGAATATTCTTCACTACATGGCTTGGATTGAATTTGGAATTATGAAGAACGTCAACAAGATCTTCATAAGCACTTGTAGAGATATTATGCTTTTGTAACCAGCAAAAAAGTGAAGCAGTCGTAAAATTTTCAAAATATGGAGCGAATTCTCCATCACCATTATAGGATGGCATTTTATTTTTATCAAGTGCTTCATCGACAATTTGACGATGATCATCACCTCCTGTTTCTGCTTCTTCCTCTTCCTCTTCTCCTCCTTCTTCTGTCTCTTCCTCTTCTTCCTCTTCTCCTCCTTCTTCTGTCTCTTCCTCTTCTTCCTCTTCACCTCCTTCTTCTGTCCCTTCTTCTTCCTCTTCCTCTTCATTATATAAATTATCGAATGCATATTGTGAGATTATATCATCATTATCGTATTCATATTGTGAAATCATATCATCATCTTTATGATCATATTGAACCTCCATGTCATCATTATTTTTCGGTAAAGGCGGTGATATTTGCATGTTGGTCCGGTAAGAGTGACTAAAGGCAGTGGTTGATGAGGGTGCAAGCGTTGCAGTTCTATTAGTAAAACGATTTCGAATTCGATATCGTTGTTCTGATTCTTCAGTAGTGTTGTAAATATATCGTTTTCTCATGGTTAATTAGACTTTTATAATACGATAAGAAATTTGGTTATAAATGATAGAACCGAAGAAAATAAGTCTGATTATATATAATTTTTTGTACATTATAACGGGGAGATAAATTCAAAATACAGTGCACAACGCACGCGTTTAATGCATAGGTTCACAAATTCATTTTCAAATTAGAGTTTTGAGTATCAGCTTATATTGGATGAAACGATTCAGATAGTTCGTCCGAAATGGAAAAGCCCGATAAATTAAAAAAAAAATTTTAATGCATAATGTTATAATAAAACTCAAGAATTTTATTTAAATTTATTGCTTAAAGTAGTTATTTAGGTACGATAAACATTTATTAATATTATTGCTTGTTTATTAATCGGATTACATTCATTTATAACTGAAAATAAGAAAATTAGAATATATTAACTATAAGCAAAAATTGAAGAATAAATAATAAATATGTACCGTCAAATTATTAGCGATGTCAAGACCGCTTCGCGACGGAATATATATATCCCTAGTGATGTGATCTAATTTCTTGACCGCTTCAAGGTCCTTAGACTTCCAATGGATCTTGAAGCTTTCACGCGTAAATTCTATTAATTTTTCCAACGAATTAATTTTTTTTAATTCGTTTACATCAACGACGGCAAGTTGACGTCGTAGTATTTTCTTAACGACTACTTCCTCTGAGATATATTCATTGACCTCATGGTCAGAGAACTCCCTAGAATAGTAAGAAATATAAACTCGAATAATAATAATGTTATATTATTAAACTAATAACGAAATAGTTATTACCTATTTGTTCCTTGCATGTCTTTTACAAGCAATATGATTGCTTCGTTGAATTTGTTGCGGTAATCGGTGAACTTTTTACTGGCATCTTGCACCAGTTTTTCGGCCTCTTTTTTGAATGATGCAAGGTTGAATATTTTATAAACGAGTTGTTGTAGGGCGGAACGCGGAGGGTGTCGACTTCTTAAAAATAAACATTTTAATTCTTCGTCGAAAAGCCTATAATTGTCCTATTAATATATAATAATATAACGTTATTAATTGTTTCCTTATCTGAAATGGCACTATTAGCCAATCATAAATTTTTCCATATGATATTACGTTATTGGTATTATCATAAGATGCAGGCTTTGAAACTCCAATATCTTGCGATTTCGCAGTAAGCATTTGGTTGGCTAAATTTAATATTTCTGGATTAGCGATTAACCAATTACAAATTTGTAGTTGGTTGGTCATCTCCTCAAATTGAGGAGGAATATCTTATATTACATTATAAGTAAAAAAAAATCAGTATTCATTTATTGTACAGTAAACAGTAAAAGAGTAAAATTAATATATAAAAAAAAGGTTTACCATCTTGATCACTTTCACTTTCTTCGTTTCTTTCTCTTTCTTCTTTCTCTCTTTCCATCCTATCTCTTTCTCTTCTCTCTTTTTCTCTTCTTTCCTTTTCTCTTTTGTCTCTTTCTCTACCTTCTCTTTCTAATTCATTTTCTCTTCTTTCCGTTTCTCTTTCGTCTCTTTCTCTACCTTCTCTTTCTAATTCATTTTCTCTTCTTTCCTTTTCTCTTCTTTCACTCTCCCTCCTCTCTATTTCTCTCTCTTCTTGTTGGAGGGCGTTTTCACGAACTCTATCACGAGAAACTATTATGATAATATTAATACGTGACACTTCTTACATAAATAAAAACCAAGATATACCTTTTGTTTGTTTGTTACGTTTGTTCATTTTTTTTTAACGTTATGAACTTGTTAAGATGATTGTAGGATATTATATACAAGAAATATTCAGGGTCTAGAATTTCGATATTGAATCAACTATATGTACGGTTTCTAATCATATCGTATCTTCATATTCAAAATTCCTATTTTTGATTTAGAAAAACGGAGAGATCAAACTTAATTTCATATTTTGAATCATTACAGAAGTTAATTTCGTAATCTAATAGGATAAATGCGGAAAATATTCAGGGGCCAAGATTTCAATATATCAACTATATTATGTGCAGTTATACGGTTATCGTGTTGTCATGTTCAGAAATTCCTATTTTTGATTTAGAAAAACGGAGAGATCAAACTTAATTTCATATTTTGGATCATTACAGAAGTTAATTTCGTAATCTAATAGGATATATGCGGAAAATATTCAGGGACCAAGATTTCAATATTGAATCAACTATATGTACGGTTATACGGTTATCGTGTCTTCATATTCAAAATTCCTATTTTTGACTTTAAAAAACGGAGAGATCAAACTTAATTTCATATTTTGAATCATTACAGAAGTTAATTTCGTAATCTAATAGGATAAATGCGGAAAATATTCAGGGGCCAAGATTTCAATATATCAACTATATTATGTGCAGTTATACGGTTATCGTGTTGTCATGTTCAAAAATTCCTATTTTTGATTTAGAAAAACGGAGAGATCAAACTTAATTTCATATTTTGAATCATTACAGAAGTTAATTTCGTAATCTAATAGGATATATGCGGAAAATATTCAGGGGCCAAGATTTCAATATATCAACTATATTATGTGCAGTTATACGGTTATCTAATCATATCGTGTTGTCATGTTCAAAAATTCCTATTTTTGATTTAGAAAAACGGAGAGATCAAACTTAATTTCATATTTTGGATCATTACAGAAGTTAATTTCGTAATCTAATAGGATATATGCGGAAAATATTCAGGGACCAAGATTTCAATATTGAATCAACTATGTTATGTGCGGTTATACGGTTAATCTAATCATATCGTGTCTTCATATTCAAAATTCCTATTTTTGACTTTAAAAAACGGAGAGATCAAACTTAATTTCATATTTTGAATCATTACAGAAGTTAATTTCGTAATCTAATAGGATAAATGCGGAAAATATTCAGGGGCCAAGATTTCAATATATCAACTATATTATGTGCAGTTATACGGTTATCGTGTTGTCATGTTCAAAAATTCCTATTTTTGATTTAGAAAAACGGAGAGATCAAACTTAATTTCATATTTTGAATCATTACAGAAGTTAATTTCGTAATCTAATAGGATATATGCGGAAAATATTCAGGGGCCAAGATTTCAATATTGAATCAACTATATTATGTGCAGTTATACGGTTAATCTAATCATATCGTGTTTCATGTTCAAAAATTCCTATTTTTGATTTAGAAAAACGGAGAGATCAAACTTAATTTCATATTTCGGATTATTACAGAAGTTAATTTTGTAATCTAATAGGATATATGCGGAAAATATTCAGGGTCTAAGATTTCAATATTGAATCAACTATATTATATGCAGTTATACGGTTATCTAATCATATCGTGTCTTCATGTTCAAAAATTCCTATTTTTGATTTATAAAAACGGAGAGATCAAACTTAATTTCATATTGCATATTAAAGAAGCTAATTTCGTAATCTAAACAGATGACTGTAGGATATATGCGGAAAATATTCAGGGACCAAGATTCCATCAATTTTTGTTTGACATTGAATTAACTACATTTTTATTTTATTTATATTAGTTTATTATGCGATAGAAAACATAAAAATGAAAATACAATAAACAATAAAATTGCTATGTATTTTTAAATCAGTGTCAAGCTCTCCTCGCTGTATATAACAAGAATAAGTGATGATAGTGGATCATGGTCATTTGGTCATATCGTATCTTCATATTCAAAATAGATTCTATTTTGATTAAAAAGCGGAGCAATCAACTTGATTATGTCATCATTGTTGGTAACAGGGTTCAGATAACATTAACTGAAATATCCGAATCTGTGCAGATTACAATATTAACTGAATACGTGAATATCCAGTCCTCTAAATTAAATATCGCTATAACATAAATAATTTAATTTATATTAATTAGTCTTTAACATTAGCGTATCATATTAAACGATCCTTTTTTTCGTTTGTAAGAAATGATTTAGTGCAACAATTCGCAGAGGATGGATATATATGTAACTACAGGGGAAAGTCCCCTGCTAATCATTATTCTGCTAATGAAAATCGAAAATCATGTAAATTTTTATAATTAAAAGAAATCAACAAAATTTCTCTTTACTAGTAATTGCATGTGATAGAGTAGTTAGCATAACACCAGGTTTCAGGTTCGATTACTATGCTACCTTATAGCAATTATTCTCGTAGAGTTTATCAGGTGAAAATTTCCCCATATCCTATCAGGCAGGCGAAAATTTCCCAGTTAAACCTTTACAAATACTTTTTTTTATTATTATTTATTAGTAAGATAATATATTTAAACATGATATGTACAAGATAAATGTAAAATATTATTTATTAAATTTATAAATGGTTTTCAAAAAAGTAAACCTTTTACTTAAAAATGAAATTATTCATTAATTATAAAATGAAATTTATTAAAAAATTATTTAATATCTAAAAAATTACTGACTTGATTGTGTTAAAGTGCTCATCCATATGACGATGATGAGAGTGATGGCCGCGGTGTAGACGACGATGATTGTGCTAAATATAAATAAAGCTTTAATTTAAGTTTATGTATCTCTTCTTCCTGGCTTGAAATTTGCTCTAAAAAATATCGATCCACTTTAATAGATATGCATTCTCCCGCTCAGTTTTGTTGTTTAATTTGGCAATTATTTGTTCTCCAGCTATCTCAACAGCTTTTGAAATTCTTGGTACATTATCTGGAGATCAGAAATTTCGATTTCTTTTTGTTGAAATTTCTTCTTTTGTCATTTTTTTTTCTCTACGTCAGGCCGTTTTCCTAGAATATTAAATAAAGAAAAAATATTTTTTTTTTTTATCGAAAAAATAGATGCAATTTTTAATTTATTATGGAGGTTCAATAATTTTGGAAATCTATTGTCAAAATTAGTTTAATACAAGCGTAAAATTATTTTAATCTTATCCAATAAACTTCGCAAACCGTGATTTTTTTTATTAATTAATTATCATAAGAACGGCAATGCCATCCTTTAAAAAAATTTCTCGTGATTTGAACTTTGTGACTGTGACTTTTTTTTTTATTAATTAATTATCATAAGAACGGCATTTGAATGCCATCCTTTAAAAAAATTTCTCGTGATTTGAACTTTGTGACCGTGACTTTTTTTTTTATTAATTAATTATCATAAGAACGGCATTCGAATGCCATCCTTTAAAAAAATTTCTCGTGATTTGAACTTTGTGACCGTGACTTTTTTTTTTATTAATTAATTATCATAAGAAAGGCATTCGAATGCCATTCTTTAAAAAAATTTCTCGTGATTTGAACTTTGTGACCGTGACTTTTTTTTTTTATTAATTAATTATCATAAGAATGGCATTCGAATGCCATCCTTTAAAAAAATTTCTCGTGATTTGAACTTTGTGACCGTGACTTTTTTTTTATTAATTAATTATCATAAGAAAGGCATTCGAATGCCATCCTTTAAAAAAATTTCTCGTGATTTGAACTTTGTGACTGTGACTTTTTTTTTATTAATTAATTATCATAAGAAAGGCATTCGAATGCCATTCTTTAAAAAATTTCTCGTGATTCCTATCCAATAAACTTCGTAGTGAATAACAATTGTTCTGGTTAGAATGATATATGTATTATTATTTTTTTGATTCTTATTTAGCAAGAAAAATTTAAATTTTTTTGTGTAAACTGAATTAACCAATTACAATTTTGATATTTGTATTATTACTACATCAGAATCATTTCAACTTTATAATGAATTTCCCATTGTTATATTTGTGATTCTAGAGGCGTCTTAGTCTTAAAAATTTAAATATATTTTAAGTGTGTCAAATGATTAATTATGTGCTGTGCCTGCGTAAAAAAATTTTTCAGTTATTTTACATCATTTAAAAATATCTTATTATTTTAATTACATGCGTAATGCTATGTGCCGAATAACAATGAAGATCTGCAATCAATTAGATGGACAACAAAAACCTGATCGCCATTATAGTGTACATTTTTAAATTTAGGATTACATGACTTGGGCTAATTCCTCGATGAAAGCACATATTATTTAATTAAATTTTTTTATTATTGATTGTGTAAACTGAATTAACCAATTACAATTTTGATATTTATATTATTACTACATCAGAATCATTCCAACTTTATAATGAATTTCCCATTGTTATATTTGTGATTCTAGAGGCGTCTTAGTCTTAAAAATTTTAAGTGTGTCAAATAATTAATTATGTGCTGTGCCTGCGTAAAAAAATTTTTCAGTTTATTTACGACATTTAAAAATATCTAATTACATGCGTAATATTTAAAAAAATGTGCATTATAATGCCGATCAGATTTTTGTTGTCTAACAATCGACATCTAATTGATTGCAGATCTTCAAATATTATAATGTGTCGGCCTTCCACGTCACTTAAAAAATATCATTATTTTAATTACTCGCGTAATTATAGCACTAAGATTACATGATTTTGACTAATTCCTCGATGAAAGCACATATTATTTAATCGAATGGTGTTTATCATATAGTACAATTAAAAAATATATATATAAAAAGAGATAAAATTCCTTTTCAAAAAAATCAGAAAAATCATCATAATAAACAATCAAGAAATTTGTCTGGTTTCGTAAATTTTAAAATGTCCCAACCTTCGCCATCATTTCATCCTGAAGATAAATCCAATTCAGAACTTCCATTAGAAAATTCTCCGTCCTTAGAAAATGATGAACAAATTGCGACGGCAGGTCCGTCAGATGAACAAATTGTGACGGCAGGTCTGTCAGATGAACAAATTGTGACGGCAGGTCCGTTAGATGAACAAATTGTGACGGCAGGTTCGTCAGACGAACAAATTGTGATGGCAGGTTCGTCGAGGAAAAGGAAGGACGAAAAGCCTATTGAAAGTAAAGAAGCAAAAAAGTCAAATTAATCTCGGTAGGAAACTTGAAAGAAAAAGGTAAAATATATATATTATTATATACATATACTATTCTAATAGCTGTAGAATCATACATTATGTAAAAAATCTGACTTTTTTTATGAGAATCTGTTATTAATTATCGCATTACAAATTTATTTTTATTCAAGACACAATCGAAATTCTTTCGGAAGATCATTACGAAGTCCAGCAATTTCTAGAAAATATTCCCGCAAATACTTTGAAAGACGGGTTGGTTGCTCTAAAGAGCATGAGTGGCAGCAATTGTAAAAAATAATTTTGAATATAGATGAACAAAAATTGACTGCAGTACTTCCGTCGGGTTCACTAGATATAAACCGACATTTTACATGGCTGATCAACGTTTTATAGAAACGGAAGAGAGCAGGTTTCTAGATAATCCCTATATACTTGGCGATTACCTGCTGAAGACAATAGCAATAATAATACAACAATAGGGATCAATCTTTTATATAAAGAAAAGGCAGCTAATGATGAAAATCTTAAGGAAGATAATTAGCCGTTGCATGGCTAATATATCATTTTAAAAACAGTCCAAGATCGTCTGCCAATAAACCCCCGATGATGCAAACCTAATTACGATAACAAAAAATATATACAGAATCTACAGGAATATTATGATTAATTAGTTTGGAAAAGGGAATGGAGTTTGAGGGCTCCAAGAATAAAGGGTGCTTATTTCCCTAACTAAAAACATGATGACGATCGATAATTCAAGAATTAATTTTCTGGATAAAATAGACGATGGTAATATGTCTTTATTAATAGAGGATATGCTTACAATATTAGATGAAATAAAATCAGAAGATGAAACTTCTGAATTATCAAGAAGAAGAAACGTTAGGAGATACTCGTATTTTCACGAGTTATATAAGAAAACATTAGAAGCAGTCGCTTCCGAGCCAAAATCATTTGGCGAAACGAATGCTTCAAAAGCTAAAGATATATAGAAAACTTTCTTAAGAAAGCTGAAGAAAAACTGACACAAAGACAATGGAGAAGCTACAGAACTTCAGCTGAGAGAATGAACAAGTTGTGGAATATATGCAATAAAAGTTTTGTAATATTCGATCTTGTAACCGTCTCACGCCCAATTTATTTGAACGATTTACCGAGTAGGGAAAGTGCAGAACGATGGTTTGATAATAATCGAAAAGGAATCTATTATACCCAGCAGGAGTATAGAGGTATTCAAAAGCAACAGCCAGGAGGAGAAGGAAGTTACTGATAATGACGTGGCAATAGTAGTAATAATAGTGAAATGAAGGACAGGGAAGTGGAAAGGGAAGGGGAAGCGGAGGACGGGGAAGTGGAAGGGGACGGGGAAGAGGAAAAGGAAGAGGAAGAGGAAGAGGAAGGGGAAGAGGAAGAGGAAGAGGGAATAAAGCTGGTAACAGTAAAGGAAAGGAAAAAAGCAGTCTAAAGAGATAAATATCTTTTTCATTATTATAATTAATCCAGAACGTGTTATTTTTTTTTTATTTTCTTAGTCGGCATCTTTTAGTTCTATAAAATAATAATACAATAATAATAAATCGAAAAATTTATTAAATTTTCATCGAAAAAATATATAAATAATTCATATTTACCACCTCATTCCTCTTAAGAGACTATATGTTAATTCTCAAAATGTATGCAGAACTTTTAATAATAAATATAAGATCTATAAAGTATTATATTATAAACACTTAAAACATTTATAGCAAAGTTTAAAGATACTAAAGGATTCTATAATTTAATAGATTCCTTAAGAAACTTTAAACATTTTATCTTTAAGGAATTTTTATAAATTGAATTAGGTATTAACTATATAAGAACTTTATTTTAAACATTATTTAATCTTAATCAAATTAAAGTCGATCTCATGGGATTTATAAAAATCAATCTGTACCGAACATTGATATTTCCGCATTGCATATAATAAAAGATTTTCTTTTTTTACTATGCTACGCTGCATAATGTTGTAAACGAATAAAATTATTTGATCTACAATAAAAAGATAATCCATTATTGCGAGTCAGATACCCACACAGCAGGGCCGATGATATTTTT